>CAEGAF010160150.1:0-26681 GCA_903067075.1 Micropoecilia bifurca
CCCCCCCCCCCCCCCCCCCCCCCCCCCCCCCCCCCCCCCCCCCCCCCCCCCCCCCCCCCCCCCCCCCCCCCCCTGGTAGGTGAGGTGGAAGCTTGGATACTGCAGCTCAGAGGAGGAGCTTCATCCTCGAAGGCGGAGCTAGGTCCACCGAGGCGTTTGACACAGCTGAATGGTTGCCACGGGATATTAAAAGATTTCTCAAATATGCATGAAAAAATCAAAACAACACTCCAGGTATGTCCTTTATGATGAAACACATGGCAGGAAATAAAGCTCAAAAAAGTCAATTTTATATAATACAGCCCCTCTGATTTTTTACTTATTTAGGTGTTAAATTAAATGTTTAAATTTCACCTGAAGTATTTAGTTGTTATTGGTCCCATAGACATTTCATGGTTTAAAGTCTGTGTTACTGGATGCATTTGGATGAATTACAGCCAATCAGGTCAATGATATCAAATATTTTATAACCAAGAAATAGACACTCCCACATTAACTTCCTATTCATTTAATACTGTAGCATACGCAATGCTGTCACAACATTCTGCCATACGTTGACTGAACACTCCGCGTCATTTACATCGCACTTATCCAGAAACAACACAACTGTGGACGAAACATTATATCAATGACCTAAAAATAAAATAACTGAATCTCATACTCTGCTATGTAGACACTTTGGTCCATTGATTTTTTATTATGAGCAAATTTATGTAGCAAAATGGTGACATCATGGAGAAGTGACGTACCCATTCATAATCTAACAGGACACTGTGAATGTTGGTCTCGTGTATAAGCAAACTGTATTGAGCAGGAAAAGATTGGAAGCAACACAAATATCACTCTTGGACATGACTAGACTTGATTTACAAAATTTCTGTCTTTTTCTTATGCCTAGTCGCACGTAATGTGGGTTTCACAGCATCAGGAAGCAAGACAGGAAAGCCTTTAGCGCATTTCAAGCGCTAAAGGCTTGAAATGACTTAAGAAGATGTATTAAAAATTCAGTGACATGATTGTACTTTTCACCATTTGATGCAATATTCAGAGTCACCTGAAGCTAGATCTCATGTTTCAGACTAAGCTTGAATTGTTGATTCAAGTTGAACCATTTAAGATTCTTTGTGGCTGCTTTGGGCCAGATCCAGGGTCTTTAACAAGCAGGATTCTGATGAAGGTTGTCAATACAAACATTTGGATGGAATCCGGTGTGGAGGATCCAGAGTGAGCACCCGATGACTGACGGACAGAGAAATTGAGAGAACAAAACAGACAAATCAAGCAAGAGTACACATCACAGATAGAAAAATGAGACGACAAAAGAGGGAAAACATCCATAAAGTTGTTCTCAAACTCTTTATTGAGGTTGTATTAGTGCAATCTATCAATGATGTACTGGAAAATCTATAACCCTACAGTGGAATTTTACCCCTGTGTGCTGTTCCCCTTTATGAAGTGCAATCTCATAGCAGGGCCACATGCCTCCACAGAGCTCATTTTTCAAGCAGTGTGATGTGGAATGGTCATGTCACAAACATAGAGGCGTTGACTGGAGGGCGGAGGCGACGGCGGTGGGGAGCGGTGGCATTCTTATTCCATTTATCCATCAGACTGCCATCTGACACAGTTGAATTGCCCCTGCACCGTTAAATAAGAATCTGTACCGTCACAAAGTCAATTTGTGATTGATTGGGTGCATCTGCTTGGAGGCAAAGCTTGTTTATCAGACACATTTACAGTGGGGGGGGGAAAAAAGAAAATCCAGATTTAGGGTTGGAGTTGCAGCGAAGGTTCTGGTGACTCACGCTCAGTGAACACGTGATTCTGTTAAAAATGCTCCACAAGTTCCAAAACACTCCCACCTGTCATCCACCGAACGCTGGAACAGACAACCGCTACGCAAATGCTACACTTACACTAGCTCCGACTTTTTCTGGTGTTGATACTTTATATTAGTCACTGTCATCTCAAAGAGACTTATGTTGGGGGTGAACTAATTTAAAACCAGAAGACTGAACCTCTCTTGCTCAAAATGAATTCCATAGATTCAGAACTACAGTGCTGACAAGGCAAGACATTCAATAAAATGTCTGCAGTCTGTTTAAAAGATCTCATAAAAGTTTAAAACCACCTATTTGTAAGATATGTGAGAAACAAGATGAAAACAATGTGTAGAAGTCTAAGCGTGATCAGTTTGTAGACGCTAATAGCAAGTACAAAAAAAATATCCTAAAAAAGAGAATTTTGTTACAAACAAGCCCATGTCAGCGATTGTTGGATCTGGAGAAAGCAAAGCCAATCGAGAGACTCCCTCCAGATCTCTGGACGCAGCATCTTATACAGACCTCTGAACACCCAAACATGCATTAGCACATTTTGCTTTCGTAGAATTTCATTGCCTTTCGACCTTTTGCTTTCCCCAGGCAAACCTTCTGCTCTGGAGTTCCTGGTCTCATGACCTCTGTCTCTCCATATGATGCTGGAATCAATACCTTCATTCAGTCGGTCATTCCCCTGTGATTGATCTGTGTGGGCTGTATGCTCCAGCCTCAACCGGAGGCTGCAGTTCACCGTCAGACGCTACAGCGAAATAAACCAAAATATAAATTTGAGTTGACTAGATTGCAAATCGTGTTGCTTTTAACAACACAAGGCATTTTCACACGGGGAGCGGTCTAACATCTAACATCTGCGATCTGACCGCAGAACATGATTGGCTTTTTGAACAAATTGAAAAACGTTAGGAAAGGAGGGGAAACGCAGAGTCACTTGTAAATGTGGTCCACCGCTAGGATTAACGATATGCAAAGTGTGTGGGACAACATCTAGTTTTAATACATGTACAGCAGCCGTTTCAACACCAAGCAGCTAAATAATAATGAGAAGGAAAAACGTAATTTGATGCAAAACCTGCTGTGGCAGAGAGTGAAATTAATCTGAGGGGCACCATTTTGATAGACAGCAAATTGTGAAAACGGGCAATATATATTATATATATATACTTATAGGACATTTGAAAAACTTTGTACAAGTGAAATAAGCAAAAATATCCAGGAGTAAATTTGAAACTTAGGACTCAAAGAGTTAACCAGAAGCCAATGAGGCTCATTTCATCAAGCTTAGCTTTAATGTTTGATGGGGATTTTTTTTGTACGACAAATATTTCAGGACATTGGTTTTTTTTGTACAAGTTCTAGTTTCGGTTCATGTTTCGGCCTCAGTTTTTATCGTAAAAGAGGAAGCACTGACTCATTGGGATGGAGCTCACTAAGCTTTAGTTCACTGACTGTAAACAATCAGTTTTGTGCCTAGGACTGTCTTAGAATCAGCTCTAGAAACAGCCTGGGTTTCATGCTAAAAGTTAGGTTTTGTGGCAAAACCTTAACTTTTATGAAACTCCAAATACTCAAACACACATCTTGTTGGGTGAGGGCCAAAGTTTTAAGATAGTGTGACTATGTCAAAAGTACCGCATTGTTAATCTTGTAGAGATAATTGCTTCTAGTCATGACAAATACACTTCACTTCACTTGAAACCGAACATTTGAAATTCATGCCAAGCTCTCAGCATGGATTTACATGGTCCAGTGGGACAGACATGAACTCTTTAGAATTGTATTTCTATAATCTACAGCAAATGATAAGTTACAGCTGCCATTATTGGTGTCACAACTTTATATCAGTTACTATCCTCTCGAAGTGACTTATGTTGGATGTGCACCGGTTTACTGCTGATCTTAAATCAGAAGAGTGAGGAGAAACCTTCTCGTAATAGTCAGTAGATTAGGAACTGCAGTGGAGTTGTGGCACACCATAAAATAAGTCACATCAAATTGGACTTGCTCAGATCTTTTTTTTTTTGCAAAAACAAAAAGATGGGTTTGAACTTTAAAAACCCAGAAGTGGGAACATTAAAAAAACACCACTGAGAAGGAAAACCTAATAGAACAACAACTATTGTGACCATTTTTCATAGCTTTACTACAGACTTTTTTGTTGTCATTTTTAAATTAAACCACTTCCAGTGCTTAGCCATTAGCAGAGCTCAGACACACAACGCCAATTTAAACCATTTATTGAGAGAAATGTTTCAGGTCAATTAATCTTGCTTTAGAAAATTCAAGCCAACATTTGGCTGTGTTTTTCTGATTGAATTGTGTGCCTCATCCAGCACCAGAACCACTTTGGAGGATAACAACACAAGATTCATGAGGTTTATCCATAACATTTTGCCAAAGTTTGTTTCCATTGTAAGATTGGTTAAACCCAAAGCCTAAGTTTGACAACTAAAAGTGACGATCCAGCCAACATTTACAGATGAGGCCCTTCTACAAATGTTGGGCCCCATATTGTAAAAGTGGGACCCACATTGACTCTGCAACTTGTGCAACTTGTGATTAATCACATTAGAAAAGATTACAACTTCTGATGTACTAATTAAGTTGAGAATATCAGAAGTAAGGAAATACTGAAAAGAATGACTGTGATTGTTTTCCCAGTTGTCTTTGCCAGCATATCCCTGGATTCTACTGGTTCAAGTCAAGCTAATTGGAAAAAGCACAGCTAGTTGGGAGTCACAGACAATCATATGTACAAAGCTTGAAACATTTACCTTAGGAACCAACCCAAACTTTGTCTCTCCTGATGCGTTTGTTGATTTGATCAAATTGTGACTTTGCCTGAAGTCATGACATGATTTATGCCACTACGTCACGTACAGCGTTTCCCCTTACACCAAAGGAGACCTAAACACGTACAACAACATAAGACTCATGAAGTAAAACGATTATTAGTTTCTTTTGTACATTGTAAGCTATTTGATGGTGGGCCATTTTCTCCATGGCTACCAATGATTAGACCTTCTCCATAATGCAATATTTGATTGTATCTTATAAAGCTTACTTACTTATCAAGTATATTAATGTTATTCTGCCTTCCTTGTAAAAAGCGTTTGCTAAAAATCTTTGAATACACTGAGGGCTGTCGGTCTTTACTACTGATGATTGTTATCCATCACCGTCATCTTTCCTCATTTAAAAGTTTATAATACAATCAAGTTTGGTTTACATCCTTCTTTGTTTGTGCAGACAGCCATGTCGCACCCTATGACGAGTTTTACTAAATAAAAGCAATAATAGGTGACCAACTGTTTCTTGACAATCTTCACAGGAGTTAATGTGTAGTTAATATGTAGTTTTGACGTCAGTCATGGTGGAGTGAGACACTTTCTTTAAAAGGTCAATGCTCAAATTGAACATTTTTTGCACATCCATTTCCGGTATTTCAAAGTCCTACATACCAGTAAGTAAATATTTTTTTTTACACAGTGGGGTTGATAGTTTTATGCAAAAATAACTAAAATGCAACAAAGTTTTCCTACAAGAAAAACTGAAATTCATTGGTTTTCACCTTCATTTTAAATGTTCCTTTTTTTATCCGCCAACCAATCGATGGCCGAGAGCAGGACAGACAGACATATGCATATTTCAAAATCATTTTTTTGTCATGGCAATTTCAACATTGCAAGGCAGCGGCCAATAAGATTGCGTTAAGTTTTCCCAACTGATCCGAACTTCAATGCAATGCTAATCCCTCCCAGGCTGCAGCTTCATATTAATGAGGAGATCCAGAGAAGGAAATCCACTTTATCAGTGACTTCCTGCAGCGAGAGAATAAGCATATTAGCAAAATTAATCCTTTAACCTGGTTGAAGAAACAGATGGGCGGAGTCTCTGAGGAAGTAAATCAGGCTCATATCAGTGTTGGAAAAGCAAAAAGTACATCAGAGTGATGATAAACCAAGAAGTTCTCACTTTCACTGGGTATGCAAAACAGCTAAAAGCTCTTAACAAATCTGACTTCAGAGGAAGTTCCCGTTCCTCTCCTGCCACATCCCCTCTTCCATGTCATGTTCATTGCTCCAAATCCAAAGTCCCATTGTTCGCCCTCTAAACCTCGGCTTTGAAGCCGACACCCGTATGAGACAAAAAGAGCTTTCTGAAGAAATTACGGCTGTTTATAAGGAGTCTGACGTGAGGAGCTGACAGGCTCTGCCTTTAAGTTGATTTGCAGGAGTGTCGGAGAAGAGTGGGGTGAATCGAGAATTGTCAGAAATCAATTCTGTGGGTCTCTCCCCGAGGAGCGCTCCAATCATCGTCAACAATAGGCAAGATGAATAAACCAAATCTCCCGGAGAGCATGTAATAATCCCCAATATAATGGCATTGCCATATAGCATAATTCAATCCGAGTCGGAAAACACCGACTGTTGATCAGAGTTGAATTGAATCCTTCGGGACATAGGCTTCAGCAGGGTTCAGGTCACTAGCGGAACAAGTCAGCGTTGGGCCGGGGGCGGGGCCCATTACCGGGCCCCTAACGAATCACCGGGCCCCTTACGTGCATCAGCTGCTGGAGGCTGTTGAGCGAGGGAGGGGCAATTCCATTGGGAAGGTAACTTTAAAATAAATACACCTTTCTCAGGCAAGGACGCACTTTCTCTGTTTATATTCACACATTTAAGCGACTTGAAACCATTCCTCCCTCCCTGGCATCTCCAAGACCGGGGCCCCCATCCAGCCGCCCCCCCAGCACCCCCGAAAGCTCCGCCCCTGGTTCAGGTGGCTCTTCCCCACCTGACACCAGGTGCCTTCCTGTCGTCATGGCGTCGCCAGACCCCACTCCGACTCCTCAGTCGACTCCTAGGAGCCGTTAGAAACCACACCAGGATGAACAGCTGATGGATCACACAGTCTGTTTCATCTCCTCCCCGCTTTACATTTTTCTCCAGACTCATTACGGCTCCCAGCTCCTGGTTGGCACTACTACTTGTTTGCCTCCTGAAAGCTTCGCTGCAGCACCTCTGTGTCAACAAGCTCAGCAGCTAAACACTTCAAACAATGCAAGTTTAATGAGCAACAAAGCAACAGCGTACCTGAGGGTATGGCACTCTGTTTTTTTGTTTCTCCCTCTGTTCCCCTTCGTCTCAACTGGCAGCTAACACTGTTGTCTCAGAGTTGATCCTCCACTCGAGCTGCTGTAATGTCACGTTGGATGCCTTAGCAATTTTTTTTTTTTTTTTTTGCCTGAGCGATTATTTCAGAATCTATTGGCAGGGAGCCTGCTGAGATTTCAAAGGCAAGACACACCGCCAGGATATTGGGCAAAAAAAGAGAAAAAAAGGCTCCCTTGTTAATTTAATTACCAGTTGTTGTTCAGCCGCTTCTTTCACAGAGGAAATGTCACACTAATGCACGGAGGATTTGCAGCAAACATGAAACAGTGTTTAATTACAATTACATTAACTCTATAATTGCATAGTAATTATGCTGTGCCAAGAAACTTTTTGAACCTCCGGTCGTTTCTCTTTAAGCTCTGACTGAATTTCCCGGCTCGACTCGTCAGGCTGGCATTACTCTCAGAATTTAGCAGTGATGTCAGAGAAATTATACGCAAACCGTCCCTAACGGAACCCAACGCCAATATTGTGCGACTTTTTTTTTTCTTTGCTGCCAAAACAGCTCTGACCAGCACAGCGAACAAAATGAGCTGGTAGTTTATTTTGCAGAACAAGTCTGCTAATGCCTGAGGTCAGAAGAGGATGTTGAAAACAAAGCTCACATCTTAGAAAAGGATGGCAGAAACAGCAAAATTTGAAATAATTTCTTCAATTTTGCGACCAAGTTTTTACAATAGCTTAAGGTGGTTTTTGACTTTTCCGAAAAAGCACACAAGGGTTGTATCCTGATCAGATGCCCACATCGACTGACTTATCAGGGAGCAAAGGGATCCTAGCTCCACTCAGACGACAGAACTCCTGACAGCCCCTCTGAAGCTGAGTCCAACCATCCAATGAAGAAAAGTTATTTCAGCTGGAGGTGATGTTTTGGACTGACTGAGAAGGCAGTGTGAAGGCAGTGTGAAGGCAGTGTGAAGGCAGTGAGAAGGCAGTGTGAAGGCAGTGTGAAGGCAGTGTGAAGGCAGTGAGAAGGCAGTGAGAAGGCAGTGTGAAGGCAGTGTGAAGGCAGTGTGAAGGCAGTGAGAAGGCAGTGTGAAGGCAGTGAGAAGGCAGTGAGAAGGCAGTGTGAAGGCAGTGGGAAGGCAGTGTGAAGGCAGTGTGAAGGCAGTGTGAAGCCAGTGAGAAGGCAGTGTGAAGGCAGTGAGAGGGCAGTGTGAAGGCAGTGGGAAGGCAGTGGGAAGGCAGTGAGAAGGCAGTGTGAAGGCAGTGTGAAGGCAGTGGGGCTCATCCCCATGACTCCAGGAGTCTTAAACCGACTTTTAGGGTGTTTGTTTTCCACCTCACGGTTTTGTTTTGTTCGTGACCTTTTGTTGCTTACATTATATCCACACTGTATCATCAATTAATGAGTTGTTCGAATTTTACAAAATGGTAGCCCAAGAATTAAAAGAAACTCCTTCACAAGCACTGCCTTCAACTTTTTTGTGGAATTTCCCCGTTTTTGCAGCTCTTTGATGTTTGCTACCCAGCTCCACTGACAAAGAACCTAATAAAGGTTTGTTTGGTGCTTGTGTGTTGCTCTGTTGGATCAGCGTTTTGACAGCTTTGCTGATGGGTTGTGAGGGGTGTGTAGAGTGGAAGTGTCTGAAATGATAGAGTCAAATGTACAACATCCTGCCTGCTCCACACCAAGACTTCCTTGCCGAACTGCAGCTTCTCAGCTTGCCTCCAACATTTATGTTTTTTTCCTCGAGGTTCCCTGTGGATACTCATCCGAGGGTGGGCTGGGTAGACTTACCCCCAAACGCTCTGGAAGTCTGCACACTTGAAGTCACAGAGTGAGCCTTTTACCAAAATCATCTCAAGTATAAATCACATTTAGCAGTTGGGATTCTTTTTTTTTTTTTTGAAAAATAATTTTTTTAACTGGTTTGTTTATCTCTTTAAAATGTTGTGGTAAAAGAAAAAAAAAGTAGTGTAATGCAATTCTAATTTCTGAATCAAATAATATTCAGGTTACTACCAAATCTATCTGATATTATGCCGTTTTGATTTGCAGCGCAAAAGTATTGGAATACCTGAAACTTTTTATGCTCAGTCATATGACTACCATTATCTTCGGTGTCTTCTTGTGACATTTCATGTGATAGCTGAACACAAAACACCTCATAAGTGACGTGAAGGGAAAATAATTTATGATTATACATTATTCTGTATTTAACTGCTGTTATGATCATCTCGATCTATTTCTGATGATGAGCTAAATCAGTGTTTCTCAACCTTGATCCTCACTGCTCCCCTGCTCTGCATATCTTAGATGTGTCTCTATTCCAGAACAGCTGATTCACATTGATTGCATGACCATCAAGTACTGCAGAAGCCTGTTAATCACCCAAATTTTAGAACCACTTAAGATTTTCTTTTACTTTTACCAAGAATAAGGTTTTTGGTCCATCACAATAAGGATGCATTCACACCAGCCTTGTTGGTCCACTTTAATCAAACTCTAGTTCGTTTGTCTAGAAAGGTTTCTAAACAAAACCTTGGAACGAAGCCCTGTCATGGACTCTCAGTTCAGATTTTGTTGGGATTTCAAAAAATTTCAGTTAAAGCAAAATAAAGGTACAATCAGCAACCCCACACACTCTTCCTCACTTTTGCAGGCTCTACTTACACACACACACATGCACACACACACACACACACACACACACACACACACACACTATCAGCAACCTTCAGCAGCAGCACTGTAGGCAAAGAATGGCACTCCAGTTGGTGATCAAAGCCGGATATTGGAGCCAGGATGCAGAAGGTTGGTTCCACCTCCTGTACCACGCGCCGCCTCTCCAGTCTCGTGGCTGTGGCTGCTGCTCCAGGTTGTCATCCTCCCCGACTTCACCGTTATTTATCTGTGTCAAACCGGCACCGCTCACTCCTGCGAGCTCGGCGAATCCTTATTACCGGCGTTGCCTCCTCTGCGCTGTCGAATAAGTAGGTAGCGCAGAGTTCATTCGTCTCTGATAGATACGGGGCTCGAAATGACTCCTTGCGGTGTTGTTTCTGCAGACGTTTTTTTTTTTTTTTTTTGTGGAACTCCAAAGCTTTGGGGTTTCATCCATTGTAATTGCCTTTGGGCTGAGAAAGGGGTCAGGACTATAGGAGCCAGAGGCAGGCGGCTCGCACGGCTGCAGCTCGGGCTCAATATTTCAGGCTCTGAGCAGGACGTCTCCTCCTCCCCTGTGGTCCGAGAGGGGCTGTGACATATTCAGGCAACAGCAGCCGCGGTGCCTTTATTACACGCGGTGCACACACACACACACACACACACACACACACACATGCATGTGTGTGTGGGGCCACACACCTGCACTCTCTTCACAACAGTGCAGCGAGATGCAGGCGTCTCATAAGTTCTCTATCAGGTATCGATCCAGCCTCGGCGGGTCGCCGGGGAACGTTTGTCGCTCCGGTTTTCAGAATGTTTCAAAGCAAAAGCTGAACTGTAAAAATAAAAGCGGTTTTGCTTTTTTTGTTGTTTTTTTTCTTTCGTTAACTAATTTACTTCCTTCTTGACCTGTTTCTAATTTTCTAACAGTTTCTCTTCGCTTAGCAGAATTAAAAGATTAGGCTAAGTGTGTGTTGTGCCGCCTGTGTTAGAGCTGTTAGCACAGGGGAGCCTCTCCAGGGTTTGTGTCAAACACAGAATATGCTTATTCCATTGTTACAGGGGGAAGAAAATAGACAGAAGATTTACTCTCTGTAAGTTCTGTTATTACAGCTTATATTTATAGAATCTAAACCAAATACGGTTGAACATTTACCACACTTGGTTTCTGAACTGCATCAACATTAAAGAGTTTTGAATTATGAAAAAAATCTTCATTTCCTAAAATTATATTTTTTGGTAACACTTTACTTGAAGGGATGTGCATAAGACTGCCATGACACTTGAATGCACTTTTAATGCTAGCTTTAGTACAACTTTGCATTACAAGTGTCATTGCAGTTACCAAATGACACTTCAGCAGTTATAAACATTCATAAAAACTCTTCCATTTTCGTGACTGTTGTTATGTCATGTTTATGACAGTGTCATGCACACATTTTCAAATAAATTTTGTTTTGGTTTTTTCAATGAAAATGCAAACAATGTTGAATAACTTGCAATTAACACTATTAGAAAAATTAACATCCAGTTCAGCTACGGGATTAATAAAGTTTTTCCTAACCTAACCTAAACTAACTCATAATATCTATAAATAAATTTGCTGGGCGGCTCAGTTGAGGAGACTCCAAGTGCTGTTCAACAAAGGTGACTAGTACCAAAGAAAAAAATTGAAAATTGAAAATAACTATATAAATTTACTATAAAGTAGCAAAGTGAATTCGTAAGTGACGACATCATGTTGCTCTCTAGGTAGCGGACTTGATCTAGTGTTTGATTGGTTTTACAGCATCGTCTGCCCACTCATTCCAAAGACAGTCATTGTTGTCAACATTGTTTGCTGATAGCTCTTAGCATTAATCAAAGCCTGTCTCCAACATGTAAACCCCAAACAGCTTGTTACAAATTGGCACTATATAAAATACAACTTGAATTAAACCCTGTGCAGCTGAAGATTTCTCTCTGTCTAATCATTATATTTTCTTCCTATAACTCACTGTAACAAGTCTGACAGACCAAATATTTTTGATGTTAAAGTCGGTAAAAACTGGCCTCTCCACTCTAGTTTTCATTAACACCCCGTCGACCTAAATCAACCCAAATACAAAAGTGCAAAAAGTTTTATTTTTGACTAAACCCAGCACTGGAAATCCATACTTCATTACCCAGCTGTATTTATTCTTTTTTTTTTTTTCTTTTTTCCGGCAACATGATGAAAACCTCATAAAATCCCGCCCCGCGTTCCTCACTGTCTGATTGAATTTCGACTTACACGTAGCCTCGCTTGTTTGATAGCGAGGCTGAATAAAAACTAAAATGAAGCGTTGCACATTACTACAGGGATCACCGTTTCTTCTGCATGCATCAGATATAACCTCCTCCTGCTCGCTCACACAGTGTGGGAAGCTGGTGGGTGTAACGCTTCATTCTTGGAGGCAGATAGTTCTGTCTAGTTCTATCTGTGGATAAGAATGCGTTGTCATCGGCCTTAGTCATTGCAACAGGGAGCATTAATCACCGGGTATCAAAGAGGGATGTAAACAACTTAACCTGATATTTCAGAAAGTGGCTGTTCTTATGTCGGTTCGTGTTCAGCATGTCATTAGAGTTGTACTACTGATACGCCATGGAAGAGCTGCAGTGTGTCCAAAGCTTTCAATGTTTTATAGAGTCAGTATGGCTGTATTGTTCTTTATGAGTCAACGGATCCTACACAGATACATTTAACAAGGACTAATAAGTCTGATCAGATATTACTTGTTCATTTCTGCAAGAGAGACATGTAAGAAGTTCACTGAGTTCTCTGAAGGAGTCTTGCTGCTAAGTTCAGGACTCTGACCTTCTTCTCTTAAGCTATTCTTTGGTAGGTTTCAGCAACAATTTGTTCTGTGTTTTGCATTGTTGCCTCAAAGCAAGAATGTCCTGAGTTCAGATCTATTCTGGAATGTGCATAGCTTCCCTCTGGGTGTCCTGGTTTCCTGGTTTCATGCCTGAAGACATGCTGCGCTCTGAGAAACTACTTTCCCTCCTTATAGATTCACTCATTGCTGCTTTATTTTTGTTAAACTGAAATATTTGAAATCAAACCATTTTTATATTAGAAAAGTATAACCAGAGTAATAACAAAAAGCAGTTATAATAAAGGAAAACGTCTGCCAAAGCCAACCAGGCAACTGTGTGAAAAACCATAAATCCTAAACCCAATAATTGGTTTCACAATCGTTGATGGTGACAACTGTAATCAGCTGTTTGTGATAACCATCTACGAGTCTTTGATACTTTACAATGGAGGAATTCTGGCCTACTCTTCTTTGCAGAATTGTTTCGCTAGCATTGACGGCATCTCAGTCAGATTTGAGGCCGTTTTCACACCTGATAGTCCAGTAGACTTTGTTCAACCGAGGTCCAAAGTTGCAACAGTTGTTTTATTTTCAGCTGGTGTGGCTCAGCTTCACATTGCACTGTGTGAAAACAAACCAAACACTTTGAAAAACCTGTGGTGCCTGTGGTGGCGCTGCACCAAAGACCACTGAAGGAAAAGACATGAAAGCCTGAGCGCATCTTCCTCCATAACAAAATGGAGTGGTGTCAGATTTTAGCAGCTGTAAAATTTCTCTTTTGTCTTTGGCAAAAGACCACAAGTCATTTCTTCTGCTAGCACTAGTTATATTAAACAGAATTTACCCAGAATGCCCTTGATGTTTCCCCGTGTTCTGCTTTTATCTGGATGAGTCAATGGTTTCTTGCATGCATGTGTGGCTTTCCTCTGGGTATTGTAGTCTCCACCATAAGGCCAAAATATGCATGTTAAGTTAATTAGAGATTCTAAACTGCCTTATTTTATTTTATGAGTCTGTTTGTGAATATGCTGGCCCCCTGATGGACCGATGACCTTTTCCAGGATGTGCCCCCTCTGACCACTGCAGATGGGCACCGGAACGTGCACAAGCCTGATTAGGACCCAGTGAGTACAGACAATGAACGGATCCATAAAGAGCGTCTCATCAGAAGCAGACTTAGTATAAACTCAACCAAATCAGAAGGATAAAACAGAAGAATACTACTGTATAAGTTCACTTCTGTTTAGAGAGAAATATTTGGAACTGACTGTGTGCAACTTGAATATTTAGTATTAATTTACAGAATATCAATATGTGGGCAATCAGTAAATCACATCATGAATTAAAACAAGCTCAATAATTTAAATTCTATGAATTAATTGATTTTTTTTGAAGGCCAATTTTGATTACAGAGGCATCATAATCCATTTTTTTACAGTTTCTGTTGAATGTTGTTTTTATTTCCTTTTAACATATTGTTTTTTATTTCATTTTAGATCAAATGTCTTTTAGTTCCAATGTTAAATTTTATATGAGAAAGCAAACATGCTCTATCATTCCATTATCAAAATATTACCTGAAAATGATTTTGAAACATTATCGTTTACCAGAAAAATCACTGGGACATTTTATCGTCCAGTAAAATGTGTTTTGTTAAAGGTCAACATGTGGTCCAGTGCTAATTTGCAGGCAACAGATTTAAATTATTGGAAACAATTTCAATTCATGTTTAGTGCATTTGAGAGTTTACGTAGATGTGGTTTTTTTGGTAAAAACCCTTTAAGCGTATAAGCTTAAGCGTACAGTGTCTAAGCACTGAGAGAAGTCTCACACTAACACAACATATTGATAGTTTTAACAAATATGCTAACAATATATAATTTTTAAAAATAAAAGTTACACATTATAGCTTCCTTATTTTATTAATAGAGTAGTTAAGTGTAGAGTTTTGCAAACAGATTAATTGAGTACAATAAAATGTGGAAATGAATGGGAACACTTCGTAGATGCAGTGGATGTTCACAGCAGGACTCTGGAGTCTGGAGGACTGGGATTAGCATGTAGCTGAAGTTCTTATTTTCTTTCCATGGCTGGGTTTGCCTCATAGGTGAGCTCCAGCTCATCCAGAGTTAGCCCTAGCTAATAGACTAGCGGTCAGCTTTGATCCATGGCGTTTTTAATATGACTGGAGACAAACATGGGGGAGATTAGCAAACAGTGCAGTTAATAACCCAACTGTCTGAACCAAGCTTCCTGACCGCTAATACCTATTACCGTCGGGCGTCGCACGCTCTCCTCACGAGCGCAAACTTTACATGGACACACACGAGTTCACACGGTGAATCAGGAAGTGCTGCATCACTGAGATTTGACTTGTGTTATTTTCTCTCTCTCTCTCTCTTCTTCAGGCCTGGATGGTTCAGACCCTGCCACCCCGTGATTGTGCCGGGCTTCTCTTTAATCCCTTTGGTTTCTCCTAAAATAAATCAGCCCCGTTGAATGGTGGGCAGAAGATCTCTAAATAATTACCTCAGAGCCTTCCTCTATCTCTCAGGGTAAGCCTCTATTTACATATGCCCAGGCAGGCAGACCTCTGACGCCGACTCACTCTGTTTAGGCCGGTTTCCAAGAGCCTCCATCTGCTGTGCTTTCACTCTCACCTCCACTTCTCAAAAAAACTCAACTTCCTTTTTTTTTTTTGTCTAAAATGTCCGAATTTTAAACAAAGCAGAAATATTTTCAAAATACATTGATGTCCTACCTTTTTTATTTTTCCTGAACAATATCAAAAAGAAGAACAAGACAAAAAAAAGCAGCCATATTCCGACACAGTAATTGTGTGATAGAAATCATCGGTAACCCAATTAAGGTGGCACCGTGGCCCTTTGCTGCGGTCGGATCGTGGTTGGATATGTTTTCTGATGCGATGTGACACTGTAGTTAGAGCAATCATTTCCCCAGCGCATGGTGGTGTGAGCAATGTAATTGCACTTTAGGGTTTCCGGTTATTGCGTTATGTAAATGACTCCAGAGTCATGAGGATGATAACTTAATGAAGTCTAAAAGTAAGTGCAGTTAATATGACAAAGTAGTTTTTTTTGTTTGTTTTTTTTCCAGTGTTGAGCAAAACTAAGTTTGGTCACAAAATTCACACCATTTTTTAAAATTATTATTATTTTGATAAAAAATAAAAATAGAATCAGAAGACCTAACGAGAGGACAACAAATATTTGTATGATTTAGAAATAAATTTGACCACAATCCATACTCACCTCTTTGTGAGGCAGAATTTGAACTTTTTTGTTGTATGCAAAATGCTACACTTTGTGTTTCACTGAACACACCAAGACTGACAGGACATGGTGGCTATGGGTGATGCTAACCATGGGGAAGTCTGGAAAAGTTCAACAGGATGACCAACCAGCCCAAACTACAGCTTCAAAGCATATTCATGTGCTAGATTGGTCCAGTCAAAGTCCAAACTGAGAGTCCTGTTGAATAAATGCTCAAAGGTTTCAACCTGTACATGTGCAAACTTGGTACAAAAGATGATTTTTAAAAAGTATTGACTTGATACAGATGCATGGCTCACTTTTGCTTGTAATAAATAAAAAACATAGTTTAATTCCACCTGACAATTATGACCTACTTTACATTGGTATATTGTGTAAAATATCAACATAATACCAAAAGAGGTTTATGTTATATCATGATTAAAAGGGGGGTGAGGAGTGGGGGTTCAAAGGGTGTGGATGCTGTTGCCGGGCATTGTTACCTTAGTTACCTCCACTCCCACCATTCTTTTATATTTAATAATTTTATTTTCAAAATATGACATCGTCCCTAATGCACTTTTAAAAAAAAAGATAAAATGTTTTGTTTTCATTTTATAAAAGCTTGAAACTGTTTAGTGAAATCAGTTTTTCCTGACTGAAAACATCTGGGTTCCTTTGAAACCTGCAACATCTTCTTCTATTATCCCAATTCCAGTGGACAGGACCAGTGAACGGCGCTTTGATGAGTTTGGTTGATGAACTTTGGCAAGCCAGACATGCATAATAGAAGTGAAGAATGCGCCCCCCTCTAGTCTTGGTCCGTGGCTATTACAGCTGCTCCATGGTGGCCCCTCAGCCTAAATTTACATCAAAATCTTTCTGATCAGACCAGCTGCTCTCAGCAATGGTCAATTCAAGGTTTTGTGTGTCTGCTGGGGTCCTTATGCCGGCTGGCAGATGTTCATTAGCCGACTCGCCTTTCATCTCAGTATGGAGAACAATGGTCTGGCACTCCGTTCTGCTCTTTCATGAGCTAATAAGGCATCATATCTGACCTCAAACCAGGCAATAATCCATTCGGCGGCGAACACCTGGGATCGGGCCGCAGTTCAGGCCTCCAGTTTCCTGTGAACTTGACAAACTTTGGTGGATGTGCACGTCTCTTCACCGTCAGACTGCTGGCTGTTTGTTTTACCTTTGACATCATACAAATCAAATCTGTGAACCTCCTCCGTCTCTGATATATTGTTTTATTTATTTGTTTTTTAGAGAAATGTTGTGTTCTGTTTTTACAGGGGAAAATACATACAAGAGAATTTATTGTGATCGGTATGTCGGCGCTTTAGGGTATCGTCAACAAACTATTTGTTTCCAGTAGTAACATTCAAAATGACAAAATTATATAGTAGCCTTTCTAAATTTTTTGCCAAAAGTGATTTTTTTCCAAAAAAACAAAACTAAAAAAAAAAACAAACAAACAGCTCTTTCTTTCCAAAAGATGTTTTAGGCAAAAATAAATAAATAGATGAAATCAATGGCTTTGTTTACAAATTATAGTCCTCCAGCAAAACAATAAGCATATTCTGAAAGCAAACTGCAGAAAAAAAAGAAGTCCAGTTTTGGTCAATATCAAACTAGCAGATGGAATGACTTTCCTGGTAAAAATCCTCCCTAAAACACTGAATTTTGGGTTTTCATTTCATTTGTATGATTGGTTTCAACCAATCATGAGAATCCATGATCCACAATAAACATCTGAAATATTTAAGACATTACATTATTTGTAACCTATATGTCTTATATAAATAAATGTTATATTTATTACATTTTTGATGATATTCTAATCAGTATTAAGGCCATGTGAAGGGAAAAGGATGTGAATGAGAATATGGTCAAAATTTTGTGAGAATAAAGTTGAAATAATCCAAGAATATTCATAATATTTCAAGAATAAAGTCATAATCTTATGAGAATAAAGTTCTAGTGATATTATTCTTGGATTATTCTTATGCGATGTAATTCCAAATCTTATAACTTTATTTTCTTTCAATTTCCTCAGCATGGCACTAATACTCCATCATACTAATACATCGTCCTAATCCCAATACACTGATATGCATCAGTACTTATTGTTTTAAAGTCATTGCCATCAGTTATTCTGGTGAGAGGAACAATTATTATGAACACCTGAAACACTTGTTACCTCAAATATGAATTTGTTTCATATTTATTAATATCTGCCTCCTCCTTATGGCTAGAAACTGAGATGGGTCAGCATTGTTATTATTATTATTAATCGCGCCTCATATGTCAACTTCTCCTTGCAGACCCTTGCAGCCTCACACAGAAAACGTCTTGGCCCGGCGTCGTTTCCACGGCGACCTCCGCCGCAGCGCCGGGCCGACTCCACCCAAAGGCTTCCAGGGCGACTCTGCTCATAAGCCTGTCACCTGCAGGGATGCGTGATGTGACAATGATATATAGTGTGAAACATCAACATGTCATCGCGTTGGCATGTCCGCCTCAGCCTGTGCCACAGCTGTCCGTGTCCACATGAGGAGAAGAGTGGCCTTTAGCTGGGAATGACTTGTTTACTCCAGTCGACCCTGAGGATCGACCCAGTCTGTTCATACATATGCACGTCACCCGCAGCACCATCACACACTCCGAGACGCTCCGACACGGTGGGGTCTGCAACGCTGGTCCTCCAGGGTCGCCGTCCCGCAACTTTTAGATGCGCCCCTGATCCAACACACCTGAGTCAAGTAATTAATAAATAATCAGGTCGTTAGGAAGACATGGGGAACGGGAGGCCCTGCTGAGGAGGACCTGAAGCTGTTTGATTCAGACGTGTTGGACCAGGGACACACATTCAGAAGTAACAAGAAACTGAAATGGTAAATCTAGAAGTGATTTCAGGAACAGCTGTTGTCTTGATATGGTTGTTGAGATGAATCCCTCTCAAAACGGATCACTAAAACTATAGAGTGCTTTGCAAAAGTCTTCATAACCACATACCTTTTCACTTTTAATATATTCTATTATGATAGTCCATAGTTTGAAAAAGATGTTTAAATATGCTTTATCAGAAGAAAGTTTATTTTTATTCTCGCTGCCTGACAATAAACCAGGCAGTAATTTTGTGACTTTTCATCAGGATTAAAAAAATAATTTCACTACGTAAATGCCAGAACAATCAGAGGTACATGTTTTATTACTTCCTCCAAAGTCAAAAATATACATACACTGATATTAATATACCTTTAAGCAGTTCAGGGCGCCGCTATCTAAAAGGCTAACCCTATAGCTCTAATCATAAACATTATTTCTGTTAACTATAGCTCTACACCAACATGATAGTAACAGAAGCTAATGTTTAAACTGCAAACTTCAATTGATATTATGTATTATGTCAAACTTTATTCAATGGAAAATGGATTAAACAGTCAAGTAAATTAGTGCTTTATAAAAATGCAGAAATGAATGAAGGGAAGCTAAGTGTGTTAAATGTTTTCAAACTAAATTGAAAAATGCTAAATGAGAAGTTAGCTTTGCTATTAGCACATTAGCGGAAGTGTGCCTACTGCTGCCTTTAAGATTTTTGAGCTTAGCTCAAAACATCTGAGGTAGAAGGAAGACATATCTGTAGATTTACTTTAATGCAACTCTTCCAACATACTGCCTGCTTGTGTGACATTATGGAAAATCAAAAGAAGTCGGACAATCAGACATAAAGTATCAGGAAGAGAACTGTGAAGCGCCATGAGTTTCATTCACGTACAGTAAACTGGAACCGGTATAGTTTACCTTACAAAGTAGATGGCATTGTGTGGAAAAACATTATGTGCAAATAATGATGAGTTATATGGATTTTTTTATATATAGTCCAAGTTTGAATGACATCCAAATATCAGTAGTGAATATTTATGGTTGGGAAATTGACATCAAAAGTCAGGATTGTCACTCCTCAGGGGCAGTTAGGAGAAATCCAGAAATCCACTGCAGTTGATTTCTGTAAGTTGGAAGTTGGGATGTTTTGACTTGTAGGAACATGTGGGAGGTTTCCTGAGCCACAGCGGCTGAACCAGAGAGGGAGAACCTTAAATAAGCTGCGTCTGAGGCAATCTGATAGTTGTTTTCATTCTCTCTCTGTTTGTCTGATTCCAGTTAGATGGAAGCCTGGTTTTTCTTACACATTGGATCAATATCGCCTCTTCACGTTTCATATTTTCAAAAGTTTCAAAGCAGAAAACATCAATACATTTTTTTTTATCTAAAAGCCTGAGCCTTGGTGATGCTGCTCAGCGATTTAACTGTAATAGACCTAAAACACTACATCCTTATCACTTTACACCATTTGCACATAACAGAAATGTTCATATCTTCTAGGGATAAAGAAGTATCTCTCCGTTCTTGGTCTGGTTGATGTTTTATTTCTGCCGCTCATTAAAAACAGAGAATAAAGTATCATCTGGCTTTCGTTTTCCTCTGTTATCAGGTGTTTCACGTCTCACTCTTGGTGTCGGCATGTATTTATATGCCGTTCACGGACTTCAAACATCTTTTCGTTTTTCTTCTCCTGCGTCCCTTTAATGAAAGAGCAACATGATGCTTTCTAAATGGCAACACCTCAGAGCCGGCGGTTTTCTGGCCCTGAGGTGACTGTGGAGCGTGATTGAAAGGCTCTGATTTCTCTTAAGAGGAATGAAGGGTGTACTATTGCAAATCCATACTAAGCCACCAGCTGATTGATTCCAAAAATTACATAGGCGAACACAAGGGTCAGATTTAATTGATTTTTCTGAGACAATTTGCCGAACGAAATTTACACCACTTGGCCAAGCAGCTCTCAAGAGAGCTGTGGGTTGGCTGAGGGGAGGAGGACGACTGTATGATCGAGGCGAGTATTCAGAGGAGCCTCTGTCACCTTGACGTGCCAATGGAGATGAAGCTTCATGATTTATCTGATGGATCACACTAAGTTCTATTGTGATTAAAGTATCTGGAGACCAAACGCAAGTCCAGAGTAAACAAACATGGCCTGGAAGGATAAATGATGATTGTACATTTAACAGAGGAAAATAAACCAACACAAACAAAGACGTCCCCAACGTCCAGCAGACATTCTGCTGTCCCATGGCAGTTGTTAGGTCTTCTGTGTATTTTGGATCTGTGTTTGGATCAGGCCGTTTGTCCACGGGGAACATCGCACCCGCTGCGATATCGGGCCAAGACAATCCAACATTTTCAATATCTGATTTTCAATGGGAGCGATCCCAACGTCCCCTTGAATGGACCCAATCACTCTCAACAAACCAAACAAGGTAGGAACATCTTGAGATTGTCTTAACCATCCCGAAAATAACATTAGTTAGTGTTAGGGTTATTCTACTGGAGGGACAAAAGTCAAAAAAGAAAAAAATAAATATATGTCAAAGTCCAACCTCCAGAAAACAAGATGTTTTGGGGGGATTCTCTATTTTTCTGAGATTTGTGGCCCATGGTAGTTTGAAACCTCAACTTCCTGTTTATTGCTTTCATATGTAGCATAAATATCAGACAAACGCACACTTTGCATGGCCCGGATGATTAGCTTCAAACCAGTAGATGGAAACAAACATTTTCTTTTTGGTGATGCTTTAAAAGTTCACTCAAAATTTCCATGACAATAGGATTGTCTGCTACAATCTATGACATATATAATTTTTTAATCAGTGCTGTGTAACATTGTTATTTTCAGGAAAATCTTTATTAGTTTTTTCATTCACTGTAAGCCATAATCATCAAACTAAAGACAAATACGTGTTTTAAATACGGATGTTAACACTACTTTGTGGTAATAATGTGATGACAATAAAAGTGACCATAACAACTATTTATTACTTCTTTCTTGGGTAACTATGACTATGACTGCATAACACAGCAATCATGTCCACAAAATTAGAAATACTGCTTTTGAAACACACTTGTTTATGACGCCAGACACATAAATAATTGTGCTTTATACACCAAACTGCACACACTAACTGCATTTAATCATATTTTCAAATACACTGATACTCTTATTGAAAAACATCTGTGGAGGAAACACCATTGGTGGGGAAAATATCCTATAATGACAATGATAAATCAAAGTTCTCATAAGAAATGTATCACGATAAATGATTACTGATACGATAAATGCCCACCCGCTAGTTTGAAACACATCTGTGTATTGAGGTTCTTTATGAGTTTCACTTTTTAATATGAACTGCTACAACAAATAAACTTTCCAGAGACGTTCTAATTAATCCAGATGCTTTTTTGGAAATTGTCTAAATTGCTAAAACAAAAGAACGTGGCTGATCTGTTGAGGAATGGGCCTTAAAAGATGGAGCCGGGGTAATCTAAAAACAAAATGAATGGCATTGTGTTGTGTTGCTCTAGGAGAGCATGATGTGAATCATAATGTCTGCACCCCCTTCTATATTTAAATTCACACATTTGAAGCTTTTGCTGCCTGCCCCTCTGCAAGATCCCTTTGACAGACACCTGAAAAAGCTGTATCTGTAAGCGGGCATCCATGGGAATAAGCTTTGAAGCGATTACATTTGATAGCAATCTTCAATGGGGCCTTGAATGACAGCTATGCATCTGTTTGGAGACAAATGCAAAACAAAATGCTGCCACTCAACCGGGGCTAGCGCTTCTGCACACACCCCCCTCCCCCCGTCCCCCCATTCCCGTCTGCAAGCATCAACGAGAAAAAAAATTTCACCTCGAAAAAACAGCGGGAACAGGAACACGTCTCCTAACGCCTGGGACCCCGCCACCGTTAGTGCCCAGCAGACAACAGGCGAAGTAAACACACACACACACACACACTCTCGTCCTGACTCGTTTGCTTGTTGACAGAAGGAACGCGGCGCGTTTCCAATCAGCCTGATCAGAGGCAAGACAGAAAGCCCTCGTTCATATGGGTCGCGTTTGAAGAATTACAAAATGTCACACATAACTTTATCAGATGACTTTGATAGATTACCCAGACATTCACAGCTGAAATGTACTCATTCATGTCAAGCTTTTTGTTGAGTCTCGCCGCTTTGTATGTTCTGAACACGGAGTCGTGCTCCACAGGGGCCGTTGTCGCTCGGCTTCCCTCAACGCTATCATGAAATAATAATATATTAAAAAAACACCCATCACGGTTGACACGTCTTTGATACACGTCGTTTATTTTGTCTCTGGACGGCGCATTTGGGGGGAGGAAAGGGGACTGAGATGCTGCCATTGCCAAAATGCATCCCAAATAAATGATACCCCGGCCAGAGAGGGAGCTCCTTGGAGAGCCTCCTGGCCCAAGGCGGTAAATCAGCCGGCCTGCGCCAGCTTTGTCCAGCAGCTTCTGTGCAGGAACACACGGTAGGCGGACCGACGGCCTTAGCTGACTTGGCAGCTCAAAGGCCCTCTGACCGAGAGCCAGCAGGCTCCTCGGGGAACCAACAACACCTCTTGGGCAACTACAGTAAAGTGTGAGAAGAGAGGAAAGAAGTCAAGCAAGGAAAGAATTACAATGAAGCCGGTGAGAGGTAGACGAAGGAGGGAGGAAAGGAGGAAGGACTTCTCCATAAGAATACATTTTTTTTGCCTTCCGATCCTTTTAAAATCGGTTGCAAAAAAACCTTTGAACCTTTTGACAGAAGGTGCAAAAGCTGCAGCTCAGCTTTAAGGATTTCCAACATTTTTACTTCTTTTGGCCACATTTTTTGACCAAATATTTTATATAAAGGGGGAATAAAAATCAAAGCAAATTGATAAGGGGCTCATTTCTTAAAACATTTTATTATTAGCCACCAGGGGTGCTGGTGTCCATCTCCAGAGGTCAAGGGGTGAGAGGCGGGGTCAACCTGGACAGGTGGCCAAATCATCACAAGGCAACACAGAGACAAACAGGACTAACAATCAGGCACACACACACACACACACACACACACACAAACACACACCTAAGGAGAATGTACAGAGATAAATCAGTGACCGTCACTTTTCTGGACTTTGAAGAAGCCAGAGTACCAAAACCAGGACCTTCTTGATGCGAGACAACAGTTCTGCCAACTGCGCCACTGTGCAGCTCCTTCTTAACCAATCTGTGAAAATGTACATTTCTCCTAAATCTACCTGGCTGTCCCAGGTTTAGAAATGCTTTACTTTCAAACTTGAATGTTGTTTCGTTCCTACGCAACTCTGCTTGATTCTTTTTTTATATATATAATTGAACATTGATAATTCCTCAGATTCATTTAATACATATATAACTAAAGTTATGAAAAAACTAACATGACAACATAAGTTGTTTTTTTAATGTACAACTTAAATAATCAAAGGGGTTGTCCTGATAAATGTACAAGAAAGAATTCTCTGAGAATTATAAACTTTTCAATTTTTCTAAAACCATGGTACCCTAAAATCAGGATATTTATTTTTAGTCATACCATTACAATCTCATCTGGCCCATCCCGAGTGGAAGGCCCAGTCCTCCAGCTACACCTGTTGGATTGGGTCGTTTAGTCGTTGAAAACAAAGAGACACGACAAACCCGTTGACGCCCGTCGCCTACATCCTCCTGTTATCTCCCTGGCTCTCAACACCAATTAATGCACGGAGCCCTTAAAACATAATCTCTACCTTTTAAATGAATCCAAAGCCCCCGAGCAGAACTTGAGCAGGGCCCACATCAACTCACCAGCTGGTACCTTTAAACTCCCGGACCGTTTGAGTCGGCCTCTGGTGGCTAGTTGAGATATTGATGTGGAGCCGTCTGCCAGCGCCTCGTCCCGCTGGCTACCAGCCAGGCGGCGGCAAAGACATTAGCGGGAAAAGTCAGAACCCACAGGCGGCTCTGTTTCCGTCAGTCCAAACAACAAGGTGGGGATGCCATTTATTCCCTTTAGTTGTTTCTTATTATTTTTGGGGAGGGGGATTTACTCTCCAAGTCATCCAAGTCATATTTACATACGTCAGCACCATCGAGACAACACGCTACATTACACACACACACACACACACACACACGCACCTGCGTCAACAACAGCAACCTGCAGCCACATTAGTCATTTTGCTATGCTAATGTGTCTCTCATCTGCATTATTCAGAAGGTTTACCTCCATGTCAAACAAAAGCAAATATTTAGGAATCTCAAATAGCACATAATTGGTCTAATGAGGTATGAAAATGAGGCTGCATATCTTACTCTGGGCTGAGGGCTGTTTTAGATTGTTGCTCCAAACCACATGGAAGGTGATAAAAACACTTTTTTTGACAAAATGACAGAAAACAAAAGAGCTGAATTTGACTTTAAATGACACTAAAATGAGCCTTAGCAGGGGAACGTGGCACAGTCTGCAAACATTTTGCCAGCCTTCTCTGTGCTTTGAGCGAAGTATCTGATTAGCTGATTAGCTTGACAGTATAATTGTAAGGCTAATTGTAAGACTTCAGTTTGATCTTTGGAAAGTTGTTTGCTCAATCAAAACGTTTCTGGACTAGTAAGTGGTTGTTGTTTGTAACTGCTTATGTCAGTTTCACATTATTTTACAAAACCAAATTGGATTTTGTTTTTCATGTAATGACAAGGCATCAACATTTACTTTTAAAAACACCTGAGAAAAGCTGTAATACAAGTTTCACAGTACAGTTATATTCAATAAATTAGAATATAGGTTCAGATGAGACTTGTTTGTCAAAATTAAAAATACCTTTTGAAAATAACCATTTTCAAAATACCTTTTGAAAATAACCACTAACCAGGTAGTAAGGGTTTTTTTTCACTAGAACTACATTTCTGCATTATTGTTATTATTTCTTTTATTGGTTTTATGTAATATTCTATTCTTTAATGTCAGGTTTTCATTAACCTTATGTAAGAAATCATCACCATGAACAGAAATAAAGGCTTCAGAACATCAATCCGTGTAATTAATATATGTGTTTTACTTGTGTGCTGAGTTACTGAAATACACGAACCTTTCATTAAGATTCTAATTTATTAAATATGAATGTAGTTGAAACAGAAACATCACGTTAGCTTACCTAGTATCATGTTGGCAAACTCCTCATGTCAGCTGTGTGCCTCTTCTTGATAGAGACACACAATTATATCTGTAATCACATTTTGTAAATTAAAGGGAAACGTTATTTCTATCTTTACAAGTATCAGACATACAGTTATGGTAAAACAAATTTGATATTGCATATTTTTTCTTCTAATTTCTTGATTATTTTAATGTCTGGTACAACTATTTCAATGTTAACAAAAACCTTATGACAGTTTAATTAAAGAGCTCATATCAAGACATTTTCCATTTTAAGTATATTGATAGATTTATTGGGGCATATATGCACTTCTTCTCTTATTTCTAATAATGTCAGTTTCAGTCCTCCACATCTCATCCAGCCAAAAGCTCTATTTAATATAAATAAAAACCATCATCCATTATAATAAAGTGGAGATTTTAGAAAAAAATATTGGTGGGAAAATTGAGATGTAGGGCACATTGCCCCAAACATTACATTACAGTCTGTGACAAATAATGTGCCAATATATCCACAAACTTCCTTTGTCATAATTCCCAATCAAGATTGTGTTGTATTAACTTTATGTTGTAATATTCAGTTTAAAACAACTGTCCACACAAAAGAATCTCCTGGCGCCATGTTTATTTTCTAACAGGAAGTCGCGATTGTTTTGAAGCAATCTGATTGGCTGACATAGGTTTCAGTTTTGTGTAGGGATGTGCCGATCAGGTTTTTTCCTGCCGATCCCGATACCGATCACCCCTGAGGGCCGATCGCCGATTCCGATCCCCGATATCGATCACATAATTGTTATTTATCTATTTTTTCATCATAAACACTACAGTTACATTATGTGGAAAAAGGAACCATGAATTCACCTTAATTTA
>CAEGAF010160152.1:0-16024 GCA_903067075.1 Micropoecilia bifurca
CTCAGCCTCGCACACTAGCTCCGGCTCCTTCCCCACCAGAGAGGTGACATTCCACGTCCCGAGAGCCAGCTTCTGCAACCGAGGATCAGACCGCCAGGGTCCCCTCCCTCGACCTCCTTTATGATGGACACAAACTTTGAATCTGGCGTTCCCTCGCCCGGACGCGGGTCACCGGGGCCCCACTCTGGAACCAGGCCTGGAGGTGGGGCACGATGGCGAGCGCCTGGTGGCCGGGCTTTTAACCACGGAGCCCGGCCGGGCTCAGCCCGAAGAGGAAACGTGGATTCCCCTTCCAATGGGCTCACCACCTGTCGGAGGGGCCAAAGGGGTCGGGTGCAATGTGCCATGGAAGTTGAAGTAGCACAGACAAAATTGTAATAAAATACCGTAAGCACTGCAAAAATAAAAAAATCTCATCAAGTATTTTTACCTCACTTAAAGTGCAAGTAAAGACAAAACTAACTCACGAGTAACTTCAGCAAGTTATAGGATCATGTTTAAAGTCAATAATAGTTCCTTAATTTTAATTAAAAAGAACTTGTTCCATTGGTAGATTATCTCACTTATATCAAGACATTTTCCCCACTAGTGAAACAATCTGCCAATGGAACTAGACCTTGTCATCACGATCCAGGAACCATAAGCCGTCTTCACATCTATAAAACACGCATGGACAAACAAACTCCTGTTACTGGCTCATATCATGTTACCTGGCCAAAAAACATAATTTATCGACAGACATGTGACAAATTTCCAGTGTTACACAAAAACATCAAAAGCAGAATATGTTTCCGTCACAGCCTTATTTCAGGGAATGTTTACTTCCTATTGACAAGAACACTTTGCAGTATACACAATGGTATTGTGTATATCCTGCAAAGTGTCATGGAGTACTGTATTAGCAGAAAGCCACCGTTTCATCTTCTAACATATTATTTTCCTGTGTGCTCCGTAGGGCCTCTGTTTCTTTGAAAAAGAACAGCCTGATTAATGTGTAACTTTACGATATCGAAACACATCCCTTCTCTCTTTGTCTTAGAGGAGCCTCGCGTGTCCTTGAAGCTTTGCGAAGTGTGATTTGTAAATGAGATAGGTGAGTATTACGGACCCTTGGTATTTCTCTTGGCTCCCTACGATCAATTAAAGCGCGACAATAATAAATGTATACATTTAGAGGGATTTCGCCGTGGTGACAAATGATTTTACCCTTGAGCTATTGACATTGTCTGGGAATAAGCCGTCTCTACCCCTGTTGTGTATTCTGTTGGAGGGGCCCTTCCTCTGCTTGGGGAGTGTGTTTGGAGGGGTTGGGGGGGACACAGCAGACACATATTCATCATCAACATCTGCACCACAAGGCGACAACACACACACACACACACACACGCAAACAAACGCATCCATATTAAAATAGATTTTCAAGTGTTTGCCGGCACCACTTGAGTAAGAGTTCAGCCTTGTTGCATATATTCATTTACAAATCAAAAAGAAAATTGAGATTCTTTGCTAAATATGTTTGTGTTTTATACAGGAAATATTTGTCTGACTGTGTTGCTCACTGATGCCATCTTCAGACTGAGGTAATTGGATCCCCTGTAGTCAAGTGAATGATGATTGTGAGCACTCTTATTAAGTGGGATGAGAAAATTGAAGACTCGATGTCGTTGCATCTTATTTTGTTGTGTGGGTGACATTTTCTTTGCTCATTAACTCCACAACTCTCTTTTCAAATGTTTGCTCCATTCCTCCATCTCCATGGCCGACGGATTAACTCTTTGCAGCCAAGAAAGAAAGAAACAATAAATAAAAGGAAACTATATCGTAATCCTCTTTGGGTTTTATTCATGGCTCTGGTGTGTTACTAAGTTCATATGATTAATTTGGTAGAGGGTACAATGGGACAGTAGTAATAGAAGTCATTAAGTCGAAGGGGCTCTAATATTACCAATCTGCTATCCCCTGAACGGCCTGTCAATTGGTGAGATATTCTTCAAAAAGTGGGGGGTGGCTTGTGAGCGGGTGACACATTTAACATATTTCAATAACGTCATTTTCATGTGAGGCAGGTCAGGCTGTGAGTACAAAGGGCAATAGTGTTGGAGTATGTGAGCGGAATCAGGGCATATGCTAAGCAAATCAATAAAACATTAAAGGTAGCATGCAGAGAGCAGCCCATTTGGTACCTGTCTGCCAAGGGCAATGGTCTAGCCACTCAGAAAAGAGAGAAGGATTGGAGTTGCTGGGCTTGAGGAATGCTCTGGCACTAACATAATTGGAAGGTAGTTGCCTTATGACTGCAAATTGGGTTTTGCGCTTCATCAATAGGCATTTTGACAAGCGGCGTCCATCACGGTGAATCTCACTCTTTGCTGGGCCGAGCAGAGAAAGAAACGTCTCAATAATTACATTAAATCTCTCCGTCTCATCCACCCCCAGCAACCTCTTCCTTATTGTCGAACAAGAAAAGCAATATGGTATAATTAGGTTTGATTGGGATGGTAGCAGCAGAGGCGTTGGTAGCGGGTGGTGTAGGTGGGTGTGTTGGGGTGGGGGGGAGATTCAGTGCGTTTCCGGTGAGATTTGCAAATGACTAGGGTTGCCATAGCGACGTTCATCTGTGTCCACCGGTGCATTAAGGATAAAGCAAGGCACGTGGGTGCGTTGGACAACACGCAACATCTGTTAAGTGAGAGCATGCCAGGCGTATTGACACTGACCCGCTGTGGCAGATGAGCTAATGGTGCTTAGATGCAGATATGCGCCAGTTATTGATGACCTGCTAGGAGATTCATGCGGAGTTCCACCTGAGAGCTGAGTAAAAATGAAGCAAGCGGCGCAATGGTCTCGCCTCGGTTCAGATTCGCTGTTCTCTCTCTCTGCATCTTGATTATCACGGTTAGACTGTAGAATCTCTATGATTTTTCATTATTTTAATTCTAAAGTAAAGATTGTAAATATTTACAACCTTAACAGTTTTACGATTGTAAATGTGTAGCTCTAGTTTAAATGGGATTGAGAGTGAATGCCTGAGCCGAAGTGTCTCCTAGTCGATTCGTGTGAGATGAGGAAAATTCAACTTAGCATGTAAGTAGCAGCAAATGCTCTTTTTTAATAAGCAGTGGTGTGAAATAAGAAATACAATCAAGTTAAACTGAAACTGTAGTCATTGTTATTGTTTACATACATGCTAATTGTTAGCAAAGCCAACGGATACATAAGGCATCTACAATCTATTTTTTCTTAATTTGTCTTTGAGCAACAATTTAAGAAGGCAATAATTGCATCAAGTGTGGGTTCTATGCTCATTTAGCTAAAAATATTGTTTTTTTTTAAGGCAATTGCAATTGAACAGTTTCTCTCTCAGATGTCTTGATTTACACGATGGACATATTTCCTGAAGTTGAATTTCCTACATTGATGGAAAAATTCTGTTTCCACCTGTTCGCTGTGTTTCCCCAAGACGAGAGTGAGCAGAGTTCAATATGTTTTGCATTGATGTTCTATATTTTTTACAGACTTATTTTCTTTATAGTGTATTCAAGATCACATTGAACAAATGGAAGGTGTTTCCATTTTCAGGCAACACTGTGTGAAAGCGAACGGCACCAGATGAAAAAAGGAATTTTGGCCCCCAGTCAAACAGAGTCTACTGGACCACGAAGTGTGAAAAACCCCTCAGTCAGTAAGTCAGCCAGTTTATGAAAACAAGGGCACGATTTCAAAACTTACTCAATTTTAGGTGATAATTTCAAATAGTAAGTCTACTCTCTAATCGACTCTAATCATTTCAAGTTTTAAACTCGCAACTTCTCAGACATTTGAACGCACCGTCTGTCAGGATGGTGGTTAACGCTAAGAACTACTTCAGGGTTTTTCTTCGACGTTTGTATCTTAAAGTTCCTGCCTTCATATCTTAGGCTGAAAATAATAATCATGCTAAATTGTCTTGCCTGACAAATTTAGGTTGTGAGACAAACTGCAGTTCAATGGGAAAAATTATAACTTTTTTGTCTCGTGAGATCTCGACATGAAATCCCATCACAGTCCTCGTAAGTTAGAAACAAGGAACATAATTATTTGTCGCTCGTTACTCTCACTCATGAACCTGACAGGTGAGCAATAAATGTCATCAGCGTCGAGACGTGCAATCTTTATAAAAATGTTACCATACTCTTCCTCTGTACATAGAAAACTTAGGCTGTTGTACAATATTTTCAGTGGAAGAAATCGGGTTGCACAACTTTCAGCACCGTCTTGAAGAGGAAACGAAAAATTTGTTTGGCAAGTGGGAATGTTTGGTGGAAGACTCCATGAGGACGGATGAATCTCTGGAAAAAAGGAAAAGGAAAAAGATGGATGGATTTGTTCCTTAATGTTACACATGTCTGAAGACTGAAGCAGAAATGGGAGACATTTAGTAGACCTTTTCACGTAGCGAGTGCTACAAGCCTCCCCCCCTCCGTCTTTGTGTCCACTTCGTATAAACACTGGATTAGGCAAATAAAACAACAGGAAGTATATGACAGAGCAGCTTTGTTTGGTGAGCAGTTTGATGTGTCATCACATTTGGGTTATGGACATTACTCCCCCTGTTTTTGTTTTCAAATTTTGTAAACTTTTTTGCGGGAGATGTACACAGATAAGTGGATGTTTGGATTGCTGCTTGTTTAGTCATCCAAGCGTCTGTTATTGCAGTCATAATAAAAGGCCATAATTACAAATATCATTCCCTCGGGCGTAATGGGGGGAAGACTCACGCAACATGCAATAAGGACGTTGGAGATGACACACCGACATAACCCACTCGAGACATTTCCTATTCCTCCTGCATTTCAAAACTAAAGCAAGTCTTTTTCTTCGTTAAGCAACCCCCACGGCTCAGGTCTCGTAAAAGTTTAGCCCGGTTGCCATGTTGGATTTTCCTGTACAGGAATCACCATGTGGGGAGGGATGGGGTGGGGGGGAGAGGAAAAAGTAAAAACAATTATCCTGCTATTTTGGGGGCATATTTCTTCAAAATTGGACAAGTCTGGGGATCTGTAATAAACCTAAGTGCTGGAATGAAGAAAAAGCTCCTTTTAAAGGCGTCCACCTTGGGGAGCACGCCACTGAAAATCCCGCGGCTCTTTTTAATACATCAAAGCGGCAAATTAATCCTGAATACAGCACATGTACAGGCAGGTAAATGAAGACAAAGCCACGGCGGACCTGGGCTACATGGCGCTTATTACAGGCCCTTGATAAACTCAAACTCAGGCCTGACAAATGGCTTATTGGGAACTGTGGGATAAGCGTGTTCTTTATAAGCCTGTCACTTTCTGAGGCAGGAGGAAGCGGGAGAAAAATGGAGCTCAGGCTACAAAGTCTGTCTTTACCATCTAACTGTACGTCGTTATTTTCCCCTTCGCTGGTATAGATGACGATATGTTTATTTATTATTGCGTGAACGAGGAAAGTTGGAAGAAGAGGGAAAATGAATTGAAAAGTAAATCTATACAAACTGATTATTTTTCTCCTGATTTTTCTCTCTCTCTGTGACTAAGCCTTTACTTTCTGTCGTGACAGAGGGAAAGGGAAACCGTGTTTTGGAAGATTATGGTTGGGGGCAGTGAGTCAGGAATGGCTGATGTGAAACTCCAGGATGTCAGAATTGTCAAATGGGGTCGCTAATTGCTGTAATTATTACGTTTTATCTGTTGCATGATGAGTCAGTGGGCAGGTCGCCGATACGGGATGAACAACCCGCATTTTAGTTTGCAGAAAAAACAAAAAACAAAAGGAGGACTTTGGATATATGATCTCATTGACAGCTTCGTATTGTTTAACAGACTCAAAAAAAGAACACTAAGCAGCGATTGTAAGAAACGCGGAATATGATGAGCCCAAACAGCTGCAGCTGTGGATTCAGTTTCTTTCTTCTGAGATAAAAGAGAAAACAGCATTAGCCCCCTTTTTATAAACAAAAAACGAGCAATACGAAATTGAATTCATGAATGCCAGTAAAATATCAAGGGGCTGGTATTTTAATGCAAAACATTTGACCTGTGGAAAACGGTTTTATATCAGTGATATCGAACTGTTTCCTGTGATCAGTGTGGATGTAATGATATGAACACTCAAAATTAAAGCTGCCATGTAACTTTTATAATATTTTTTTTACATATTCATCAAAACTGTCACTATGTCATTACAGTATGGTACGAAACCCGTAATCTGTGGAAAAAAACAAGCTCCTCTGCCTTCTCCCGGTGCTAACAAGAAGCAACCAATCAGAGCCAGGAGGCGGGTTTTAGCGCTGCCAATCTTACCCATTTGCATGCTGCTTATCTCGCCTCCTCCCCATCTTGCTGAAACAACTTCTGGTAAGGCAGAATCTGTAGTGAATGCTAAGGCTAGTTAGCATGGCCACCGATAAACGGTTTTCCTGTAGCGGTAAGCTGTTTCTCTACCTTTTCCACATTTTGCAGCACCTTCATGAGGTTGACTGACAGCGATAAGATCCTCCTCCTGGCTCTGATTGGTTGTTTTTGGTCAGGAGTGGTGCATCTTTTTTTTGTGTGATATATAACTAAAACAAGTGTTGGAAATGGGTGTACAGCAAAGACAACAAAAGAGAAATAGGAAAAGAGTGTAGTGTGGTACGTACTGTACATATTTGTAGAGTTGCTATGATAAAGGGGAAAGGAAGATAATGTTAAAATTACTGCTCAAAATTAAACAATTTTAATACTACTAGACAAAAAAAACAACTAATAATGAAGTAATAACAGTATTAGCCATAATAAATAGAAGCTGTCTGCAGACCACCAAAGACCAGAGGGCACATCACAGTGAACAAAGACCACAAAAAACATTATTTTATTTTATAAAAGCAGCTTTAAGAAGTAGCAGTAGAGAAAAGGGTGAGTACAGAAAGGGTGTTGGTAGGTGACAGTGCTTTTGCTCAGCCACAGTCAACTGAAGTCGAACAATTACAATACAACTAAACACATTACATATTTGCCAAAAAAAAGAAAAAAAGCATGAATGTATTTTTATTAACTGCAGCTATCGAGTATCATTGGATGAGTCCAAAGAGCCACTTTGAAAAACATTTCAGGTTGATTATTACTCAAACCCTAAACGGCGATTAAATTCAGACGTTATTACGCCTCGTGAAAGTGGCGCACCATAATGATTTAATATGCGAAGTACATTTTTGAATCAGGTGTTTAATGTCTAGGCTTCTTTAATTTAGTGCCTCTGAGTGCATGAGCAAATATTGATGAAGACGTACCATAGAGGTGACATATTTATTTCCCAGCAGGGCCGGAGAACAGTGCAACCCCCCAGAGATTGCTTCCTTTTGATAGCGAGCTCTGAAAGCTTCCTGTCACTTAGTGCAGTTTGACAGCATCATTGCTGCGATCATTGATCTGTTTGCTCGAGTTTGCATTATTAAGATGACAACTGGCGCGCACACGAGGATGCGTGTTGGGCCACGTGTTTGTGTGCGTATCTTAACTGTAATGCATGTCTCTGATCCATTATAACCCGATTAGATTCCCTCCTCCTGGAAGCGCCGCACTGTGACAGAGAGCATCATCTTTAATGGAGTTTGCGTGAAATTAAATTATACGAGCATCAATAAGCATAACATAATTCAGAAGAGTAAATGGGTTTAATTTATTGGAAGGCCGGGGCGTAATGGCACCGGTGTGTACGGAGTGGAGATGTAAGGAAATAAGCTGAAGCCCTGCAGGTTCAGGGTGGGTTCAGCTGTGTGAACACGTGACGCTCAGCAACGCTTTCACTGGTCTGGGTGTAAAGAGTTTCCAAAGTATTCACATCTCATGATATTTTCCACTTTTTGCTTAGTTACAACCAACCTTGTCCTTTATTGCTGGACTTTTACGAGGCATATAAATGTGACACTGTCCAGGCTATGCAGTATAGTACATTTAAGCACCCATGCAGTTCAACATGCTTTGCATCATAAAAAACACAAGAGCAACATACAGGCAACAATTGAGAAACCTGTGACAAACATCACATTTTGACGAGTGTCATCGTCAAAATCATCAATGCACGTCAAATATTTTCAGGAACTTTATTACCAAATGAAACACCTTATGTAGATTATTTATTAAACTTACATTTCTGTATTAAAATTGTTATTATTATTATTGTTATTACTGATCTGATGTGAAATTCTAATTTTAAATATCGAGTTTTGATACAAAGATTGATGTTTGAAAACCTTTTTTTCTATTAATTATGTTGATTTTCCACTTGCAGCTATTAAAAACCCAACATTTAACATTAGAATATTACATCAGACCAATACTAAATAAAAAATTCATGCAGAAATGTGAGCTTATTAAAAATTACATTCACAACTGAAGTCGAACAATTACAATACAACTAAACACTAAATAGCATGAATGTTATTTTCAGAAGGTACTTTTAATCTGAAAGTCCGGAAGATTATCTTTGAGCACGTAGAGATATGTGTGCATGTGCCGGAATGGTCCAGTTAAATCCTGAAACTAAATGGGAACCTGTTGCAAAACTTGCAAAGAATGAGTAAACGTTTTAATTTCTTCACAGTAAAATGTATAAATAATTTTTTTTTTTAATAAAACGTCTATAAAATCCACACTGATCTTTGTGGTCGCGACGTGACCATACGTGAAAAAGTCCAGGGGGGCGCGATTACTTTTGCGAGGCGCCGTGTCTCACACGTCTGCGCGCGTGTTCAATATTTCAAGGCAGGAATTTGGAACAGCGGGAAACTGGCAGATCCTTCATCCACATGAGTGGGTAAAGAAAGTTCAACCTTTTATTAGAGAGGACTGTAATTTAATGGGCAGGGTGAGCACATGGACTCGGAGAGGCGCCCGAGAGATGCGAGACAGAGGCGGAGTGGAAAAAAGGAGGAGGGCTGGGCAGGGGGGGAGGGGGGGAGGGGGACGACAAAGATGGACGTGAAAGACGGATGAAAAGACAGGAGACGGTGTATTTAGGGCTGAACAGACTGGAGAGGAAATACGCTGAGGGACGAGGGCTCTCACTCGGTGTGTGTGTTGGTGTGTGTTGGCTGTGAAAATCAGGATTTGATGGAGTGGCTCTTCAGCTGTAACAGTCAAGTGCATGATTGCCACATATGATGTTGTCATTTTGCGCCCCGACCTTTTCAGGGAAAGCTTTATTTCCCCCTCCACCCCAATTTATTTTCTTTTTTTCTTCTTCTTTTTTGGTGTTGGTGGAGTGGAGGAGACGGAGGAGGGTGGGAGGTTAATAATCAAAAATGATCTGCTTCAGTAGAGCAGATAAATAGTGTCAAACACAGCTGGGACGGAGAGGCGCTGACTGGCCACCACAGAGCTAAATTGATGGTTGTAGCTGCCGAGGTGACGGGAGACGAGAAAAAAAAAAAAGCCCGCCAAACCGAATCCCCTCTCCCCCCTTTAGCCCCGCTCTTCGCTCTACTGTATGACACGGATAGACTTCTAGGTGTCGTATTTATTTTTCCGCTCCGTCGTTTCCGTGACGAGCCGCAGTCAAGGGGGCGAGGCGGCGTGGACGCAAAGCGCCGCGTCGCCCCGCGGCTCGGGGTGACGGAGAGACTTCGGTTTACAATCTGAGGAGGTGACATTTTTATTCAATGTGGGGTTGTTTTTTTTTCTTCTTCTTCCAGTCGGATTGGGGTGTAAGAAACGTCTTGCCACATCACTGCCCCTGTGTGTGAGGGATTATGTCATACTCAGAAATACACACACATATTAAAACAGCATAAAGTCAACAAGCTGTTGGAAACATATGTCTCTGTCACATTTTCTTCCCCCCGCCCCCTGCGCTCCTTTCATCGTAGGACTAGCTTTCTGAAAGATATACCGTCCACAAAAGCTGCTCCTTCTTTATCCTATAAATCTGTTTGTGTGGCAGATAAGAGGAGGCAAAGAAAAGTGAGTCAGTGTACTTTATCATCTCTCACTCCTCTGGCTGCCCGCTTTCTGGCACCAGATTTGTGGCCATAATCGAGAATAACTTACAGTATAATCTTGTTTGTTCCTTTCTTAAATGGAGCAATAACATCTGTCAGGATCAGGAGCAGAGGGGGAGGAGGGACGGTGTGTGTGCATGTGCATGTGTGTGTGTGTGTGTGTTGGGTGGGGGGTTAGAATGGGAAAGGATGGAGAGGCTGTTGCACTTCTCTTCTTTATGTGGACGTCTTAAAGCAGTGGCGTTCATGACCAGCTGCCTGGCCGCTTGGACCAAAGAATTTACTAACCGTCTTTTGCTTTCTCTCTCTCTCACTCTCCCTCCCTTTATTTTTATCTCTGTCTCTCTCACACACACTCGCATGGAAATCAGACAGTGCAGTCACAGAATGATCTAGAAGAAGTAATAAATATCAGCAATATAAGAGGTCAGCAGAGGTCGACTGGCGAGGACGATCTCCTGTCATAATTTGTTTAAGGCTCTGCATGAGGTGGGTCAGGGTTACACATTCAAACAGGGTCATTATTGAAAAAGCCAAACAGGTTTTTTGTTTTGTTGAACAGTCGCAGCTGCAAACTGGGTTTGTGAATTCTTCCGGAGAGCCGCACGGCCACAATGATTGGTGATGGTTATCTTATTAAATACAACAACAATCAATAGTAAAGGCTAAAGCCTGTTAAATTGGTTTAGTCCAAGTTTTTGACTTGTGTTGGAAAATGCACTTTCAGGTTCCAATTTGGGCTGAAAGCATTATTGGTTTTGTCCGAAGCAAGATAAAGATTTTTTTTTATTATTATTTATCTCTCAGATGAGTCAAATAATTTAACTACCAGAGGAGTTTAAATCAGAGTAAAACATTACAGTTTTAAAAAATATTTTAAAAATGCTTAAATGTTTTATGTGAAGGGAATAAATAAATTTATGTGCTATGGTGTTATAATAACTTGCACATTAACAAAAGTACAACAAAATACTGTATACATGATTTATATACACAAAAAAGACATTTTAATGATACCTTGATGCCAAAGATAATTTATTCAAATCATGTAGGCAATCATGTTTGAAAAATTGCTTTTTTTGTGGAGAAATTTTGAAAACGTGTCTACAAGACGCTTTGTGTCACAAATTAAGTTCAGTGAATGGTGAACATTAACCTTCATTAGGTTAAACATAAAATGTAGATCCTTATCTCTAGAAAGTGTCCAATGTTTGCAGATTCAGTTGGTTTCTTGACTGCCAGAGTTTGAAGACGCAACAGGATAATACAGAGCATCTTTGCTGTACTCTGTGCAGCCTTCCTGTTCCCTGCTTTAAGACTTGCTCTTTCTCCTGCACCCTTGAATGCTACATGGACTTTATTCACATAGGAGTATGTTGTAGAAGTTAGTTTTTTTTTAAACTGCTTCTTGAATATCTGTGCTTTCTCTGACTCATCAGTTCTAAAAACTGTGTCACATATTCTTGACTCAGTGAATCATCCACTCGCTGTCAGAAAAAATAAACACTGCTTTGCCTGACCAAATGTTTGATGTTTTGTCCGGCAATGTCACTGACCGACAGGAACCAACAAATAGACAATGAATTGAATTCTAAAAACAAATAAGAAGTCATTCTTTGAGCTGCTAGCACTGCCAGTCGTATCACTGCATCCAGGTGAAATGCATCACATGCTATGGTGCATTTACTGATCAGGAAAACAGTTGGATTTTTTAATTTTGAATTTGTAGCACAGTTTGTAACCCTAGAGCTGAAAATTGGTCAGTTCTGGTCACCCACTGATTTAGTTGTGTTAATTTAGCTACTTGCATACATGTTTAATGCTCTTGCTAATAGTTTCATCTTAAGACTCTTATTACAAAAGAAGTGAAAGCAAAAAATTGGGATACTGAAAACTCCCATTATTCAAGGGCATTAGGGACTAGCTGAAATTAACAAATACTTCAGGCACCCTGTGAAACGCCTTTAACTACTTGTTTTAATATTTATTGTTTTAATAGTTAAAACAATAAATACAATTTAATATGCAGAGTGGAAAGTGTGTTAGCTCCACCGCTGAAGCTACAGTCTTTCTTATTTTTGCATTTGGACTTATAGGTTATCAGGACCAAGGAATATAAATGCCGCTCCAGGATAGCGTGTCAAGTAGCTTTGCATATTGGTATTTCAGCTTTCCACAATGCATTTTCTTTTGAATATTTTAAGTATGCTTTATCGAAAAATCCATGAACGGGCAAAGTTCCCGTGAATAGTTTGGAGATACATTCCATAGAAAAATCCATGAATAGGCGAATCAGCAAATAATGGACCACAAATAGCTACTAGTAGCTACATTTCTGATATTCAGTTCTGTAAACTCACGTTCCAAACCGTGTTTGTTTCTCATTAAAACCTGCTGTTTCAGGCTCCTGCTTGGTAGAGAAAAGGACACTTCTGCTCGCAAATCCCTCATCAGGGAAGCTATAGAAATGTGCTCCCTGTAAATTATTTAAAAGGCCAGGCCATCTCAGAAACTTCCCCCGATAAAGCCGATCGGCGATGAGGCGCTGTTTGCTCACTGTCAAGCAGCAGACACGATGAAGCAGACACCCCGGCCTGCGTGCAGCCTATACGGGCGAACCTTTTGCCACGTCCGGGGTGTGGCTGATGGATGGGCCTGCATTTCCCAGGTTTGGAAATCTCCCCCCGCCACCCTCCACCCTCCACCCTCCACCCTCCACCCTCCGCACAGCTTGGACAGGTGATACAAGTGTATATTTATTTATTTCCTTTAATACTCTTCTTTATCTCCTTCATTGTTAGTAGGCCTGTGAGATTGATCAATATTTAATTTTCTGGGAGAAGAAGTGGGGAGGAATGGGTGGGAGGCAGAGGGGTGGGGTAGTGGGGGGGGGGGGGCTGCTGCAGTGACACTCAGGATATCTTCCACCACATATTGGCTTCTCTCTCTCGTCCTCTCACTTTCTTTCTTTTGCTCATCCTTCCCTCATCACTTGTCTTACTCTATTCTGCCGTCGCCTTCCCACCTTCTTCCTTTCACTCCCTGTAAACCTCGGGTCCTGTGGAGGCGCCTTGCTCTTTCTGACCAGCGGAGTTAGTCTTAAATGTAACAAGCGATCATAAAGGGAGTCTCGGCGCTCTTTTAGGAAGCGGGCCTCGGTTTGAACACAACCCTTTGACGACCTTTGATCCCATATGGTCACGGCGCAGTGCTCAGATATGCCATTTAATGACCAAGCAGTCCAATCAATGGGCCATTTTTCACTTGGAGAGTGGGAGGATTAGCTTTATACCATAAAGGCGCAAAAAGAAGCAAAAGTTGGTGAAAACAAAGGGCAAACCGGTGACTCTGTTTCTGTCACCCCATCCCGGATGATGCGAACACATGCTAGCTCCTGATGTGTCCGTTTGGAGGTATGAGATGTGACAGAGCTAAGAAAAAAAAAAACGCGTCAATGGAGGCTTCGAGATGAGAAATCCGAAGCCCCGGTCCTGCCGATAAAGCCTTGGGACAACTGCTTAGTCAGGTTCAACTAATCATGTCTTTGTGTCAGTGTATTTGAAAAGAGGGAATTGTTGTCAATGACATAAGCCATTATTGTCTTGACCCCAGAGCCCTCTTTAATTAACCCATACATTAGATTTAACGCCAACAAAACAGAGTCCTCTCCTATTTTTGACCTAAACAAGTTGCACATTGGACAGATTACAAGGCCGTATCTCCCGTTTTATGTTAAATGAGCTTTAAATGGTTTGATACCAATCGGAATCTCCGCATCAAAGGAGGGAACACGTGTTGCAGAAAATAAAAGCAGTTTGTTTTGCTGGGTTTTTTTTTTTACTTTAAACTTTCAGATGCCAATTTATGAAGGAATGTTAAACGGCCCTCTGCGGTTAAAGCACACTCTCACAGTTGCCTCAATGAAAGATGAACCATCCCGGTTTCGCCTCTTGCATTATCAGCCCTTCTTTACAGTAGATGATCATGAAAGGGTGCTGATAGTTCTGTTCTGCAGGCCATTGAGGCTCGCTTTCTCCCTTTCCAGATCGAGGGCAGTGCCACTACGACGCTCATTACGCCCCCACCAAGCCCCTCACCCCTTACACACACCCCCTCTTCCATCTGCTCTGCTCGGTAATCGGCACCAGATTGAGGCGAGGAATCTCTCCGCACATGCTGGTGGTTTCTGGCTCGTTGCGTCCTCAGCTTCCCTTTGAGCCGAGGAATTTCGATTTTAACATACACAAAGAGGAGAAATTACCGTCGCAAAGTCGGTCCGGTCTCAGAACGCCCATCTCACTTTGAAATATCCTTCAGAGAGTCTTTGAAGTAAGTGATAAAACGTTATCAGGAGGGCAGAACGAAGGTGGTGGTGGTGGTGGGACAGAAACAGCTATCCTTTTATGGGTCTTTTAAAAGTGGCAGTTTTTTTTTCTTTCCTCTGTCTTTTCTCTACAGGGCTGGTTAATTGTGTCCAGCAGCATGTGGTCTCTGGGGCTTTGGTCCAGGTGTTGGTGTTAATGTTGGGAGCCCCTTGCAACACCTGTTAGGGCCAGCATTAGCATCCGCACAGACGTTTGCTCTGGGTGTCCTGCTTAACCAACCTGAATTACTCCCACTGTGAAATGTGGTCATTTAGAGGCTTTTTGGATGAGCCGCATTAGCTGATGTCATCGCCGCGGAATCTAGACGAAACGTAGCCAAGCTTTTTAACAGTTGTTGAGTTTTTATTTGCATCCGTGGTGAGGACACGTGAATGCTTGGCATTAAAAAAAAAGAAAGAAAGAAATTATTGCTGGATACAGGAAAAGTTCAGAAAATGCCAACGTTGGATTGAGGTTGGGTGAAAAATAGTTAGTACATTACTGCATATTATAAGCCCCACTCCCTACTGTTTTATAATTTATGTATGTATCAATTCAACATGAGAAACACAGCAGTCTGTCATTTACTTAAAGATGTGTGTCGATACAAGGTGTAATAATGAAATAGCTACTTGCTTGCACTTACAGTCAAAGAAATTATGAAAATCTTATAAAAAGAATTGGAACTTTGACTAAACCAAGATGAAGGAGGACCCATGTTTATCATATAGTGAGTAAGGTGGTCCAAAGTGTTTAACAGAAGAGAAATATTTCACTGAGATGATGAAATTATGCAACAAAAAACATTTGATTTAATATTCTTACCACTTAACTTTTTATTAGAATGATAAATTAACCATTTTACACCTTCTTTTTTAAAACTCTTATAACATGTTTTGTGTCTGTGCTCCTCAGAATTTGGATGCCTAACTTTTCGCTTCCTCGTCATCATCAATATTAACAGTAGTGTGTTTCCTCGGTCCTTTAAACAAACATGGCCTCTTTTCATTGTCTCTTTATTTTATGTGCTTTTTTTCTCTTCAGTCCACAGAAGATTACTTTCCATGATGTCTTGGGGACCATCGGAATTTTTCTTTTAGGCAAATGTTCACTGTGGCACCGTCCACCTATGGGATTTTCACCCAGTTTATTTCTTATTCTTGAATTATAAACACTAAGGTGAGTGTCTTAAGGACTCTCTGCACTATAATTTTGGAAGGCCGGACACTGCAACCCTTTCCAGACTGAAAAATGTCAATGAATGTATGTTTTTTTCCCCTTTCTTTCTCAGTTAGATTGGGCCATGATTGTGTTGCTTTTCAAGGTGTTTCACCCTACTTCATGTTGTAAAACAAGTTCAAGTGATTTTGTGATTTTACTCAACAGACGTGGCTCATCAGGCTCGGGTGTTGCTAGTGAAATTGAACAATTAGGTTAATCACAGTTAGTTCAACAAGGTTAAATAGTCTGTCACCGAACGACCAGACGCAGGACCAAACTGTGAAACGTCGCCAGGTTCCTACAGAAATTAGAGGTACAACACACCCTGACACAACACACACAAATCAACCTTTCAGACGGTTGAATAAATAAAACTAAGAATGACAACAAACCAGCCCCAGCTCTGATTAAAAATTTAACTGTCTCATTATTTGCTCATCCATTTTAAAGATAC
>CAEGAF010160159.1:0-38266 GCA_903067075.1 Micropoecilia bifurca
TGGGTCCGATTCTAGCCCATGACTCTCCATTATAGCCCGGGGGGGGGGGATATCGATATATATCGCGATATCGATATTATTATACAGCCCTATCTAGTAAGTATATTGGCAACATTCTCCAGGGTTTTTTTTTGTCAAAACAAATTTACTGTGTCTCTTGCAGATTGAGATTTAATGGGGTCATATTGTCTAAAATCTACATTTTGTATGTTTTTGTTCATCCATTTGGGTTTCAACTGCTTCTAAAAACAGTTCAATGCTGTTGCAGTTACAGTTACCTCCAGACTGTAACATCACAAATCAACAGGCACTGTGTAGCTGTGCCCGTTACACAGCGAAACACATTTGGAAACAGCCCATTAACAAATGTGAATTCTACCCCATTGTTCAGCTGGCTTTCCAAATGGCTGCTGGAAAAGACAATTGTTTTGTTGTTGACTTACCATCCAGAAACCACTTGCTGCATTCCTGTTGGCTGTGCAGAAGGCTCCACGTCTGCTTTTCAAAGATGCATGGTTGTATAATTTTGCATCTGTTTGCAGGCATTTCCTTGTGTAAGCGATGAGTTGGGGCCAGTAGCAGCTTATTTAGATTTAAAGTGACAGAGGCCCTAAAACGGCTCGAAATAGACAGAGCTGACCAAGCTGAAATCATTCTTATTAGCCAAGAGTGATTTTGTGCAAAAAACATAATGAGCGAATTTTGTTTCACCCATCCTAAACTGTTAAAGGAATAATAACAGCTCACCTTTGAGGATTGAGTGTTTAGCAGAGGCAAAAAGGTGAATGTGATTTATGGTTATGTCCTCTTGTCCCTGTATGAATGTGGGGCAGCTTCTATGTGTAGGACATTCAGGGTGCATTCGCAAAAGTCCAGTTTAATCCGCTTTAGTGGGACTCTAGTTTGTTTCCAGAGATAGTCCGGTTCGTTTGAAGAGGTGTGAAAGCGTAATCAAACTCTGATGCAGACCAAAAAGGCAACTCCAGTCCGCCTACTGGTTAGGGTGACGTGAATTCTGGTGCGGATCGAATGCATGCATGAACGCCAAGCGGACCTGAGACCGCTCCAAAAGCAGGAAGTGGATTACAGTGCAGGGCATTCTGGGTAAATAGAACAAAAACAAACATGCTAATCTACGGCTAGCTAAAGAAATGCCTTGTGGTCTTTTACCAAAGACGAGAGAGAAATCCTGCAACCGCTAAAATCTGACTCTACTCCATTTTTGTTTACATTTGGTGAAGGAGGAAGTTGTGCTCAGTGTCTTCAAAAGATTTTGTGTCGCTTCCTTCAGTGGTTCTTGGTGTAGCGCCCCCACAGGTGAGGAGGGGGAGCTGGTTTTTCAAAAGGTTTGGTTTGTTTACCACAGTGCCGCATGAAAGTGAACCGCAGCAACTGAAAATGTAACGATTGTTGCAATTTAGTCCTCAGTCAAACTGAATCTTCTGCAAATCAAGGTTCTGAAGCAAATCCGCCTCTGAACAACACATAAAATAAGGCTGATAAAGAGCCGGAAGGGTTTGAGCTGATTGGGTTTTGAGCTGACCCAGTCAAAGGACATGACTTGAATGTGATTCTACTGATGCTTGAAAACCCTCCAATGCAGCTGAATGTGAGCAGTTCTGTCTAGAAAGGTGGACCCTAGTCCTTTAACAGTGATTTATTTTATAGCATTACTGGAAAAACAAGTGAAATACACTTTTAAAATGTAATACAGGACCTGCAGAGAATGTGTTGCAGGTCAGTTTTGTGTAAATGATCTAAACTGAAAAGAAGTTTTCTGTGTTTTAAACATTTCCTGGTGTTTTCTGTCCCTCAGCTCTGTGGCATCGGGGGGACAGAGGAGAATCATAACAGGAGCTCAACACACAGGTCAGCAACATCACCTTTTTATTTCTGCATGGCATTTCCTTATCTTTGCAAATATTTTATTTTGATTAGCATTAATATAATAAACTATAAGTTAACTGCAGGATCTTTAATCTAAGAATTGCATCATAAATTGACATTTTCAATAAAGAAAATTGCTTTTATATTATTGAATAGACATATGAGCTTAGCAACAAAGATATTTATAACTTAGGTTATTGAGTGTTACTCTACTCAGATCATTCATTAAGCTTCTTTAGAAATCTGGATTGTGGATGCTAACATTAGCATTGTGTTGCTGCAACGTGTTAGCATTCAGATGCTAATTCAGCTAATTTGCTGATTCCTTTTAGCACAGATTAAACACAACAATAGTATTTTCCAGCAACCATTTGGTTTTTTGAAGCAAAATTAACCCCCAGTGGGTCAAAAGAAGCGGCTTTAATCGTCGTTGTTGTTAGCAGATGACGCTTGTGCGTCAGATTTACTGATGTACCAGAAACACGCAACAAAGGTTCCGTTTTGGATCATTTTATCTGAATTAAAATGAAAATTAATCGAAATTAGGTCCCAGTGCTAATTATTAAAAATCAAGCCATTTAAAAAAAAACATGAATCATTTTAAATGGTTTGATTTCAAACAACTCTGATTTTGATTCAAAACTTCACGGCCCAGGCTACCGTTTGGGGTGATGAACTTTTTTAAGACCAGTTCTTTAGACATAAACTGAACTGATTCCAACTCCTACCATAAATAATCTCTTCCTTCCTTCCTGATACGCGGGGAAATGGTGTGAAAACTCAGTCAAATCGACTGCTTATTGACTGGAACTATATAGAAGAAACTGGTTTGATTTTCCACAGTTTGGTGGAAACATCTTCGTACAGACAGACTGACAACTGTGTAGTGTGGAAATTAGTTGTGCTTTAATGCCTTTTCCATTGAAATGTGCCACTTCCCTGTTGAATTTCCTGTCTGTTCTGTCATCAGGCTTCCTGTTAGAGAAGCACTTTACCAAAACCTAAAAAAAACTCCCTCTGTTTCTGTGGTTTCCTCGTATGAAAAGTTAAACCAGCCTTTTCAGATGCTGCTGGGTGATTTGCTAAAAGAACAGTAAGGCTATTTATTTACAGCAGGTTGGCTTCTTCCTTCGGTGTCATGTTGCAGCGCTTTTGTGTGTTCTTGCAGCCCACATTTTTTATCTGCAGGTATCTGTTTGAGTCACTTTCAGGAGGAACAAAAGCGCAACATGCCGGCTTGGCTGGGAGGCCGAACACACGATCCCGCCCTTTTTGTTCTCTGATTGGAGCCTTGCGTTGCGAGCGGCGCCTTGCTGCACTTTGTTTACACTCGACCGTGTCTGATGGACTCTGGGCTTCTGAGAAGGAAGCATTTAGAGACCAAAACACAAAGACTCTGAGCTTCCCTGCTATCTGCTTGCTTCTTCAATGCCCTCCTCCTTTATAATCACCCACAGGGAGATTTGCTTCTGCAGCACCTCTTATTTCACACTAGGGCTGTATACTAATATCGATATCACGATATATATCGATATATCGAAGCCGTCTGGATGGAAACAAAAAGAAAACATTGTATGCGCTGGGTTTTTACCTTAGAATGACCAACTCTCTGTTATTCCTCTGTCAGTCTGATACAGTAGGTGCTTCCACACTTCCCATATCTGTGTCCTCTGTCACTTTTATCAGCAGTTAAAACTGTTTAATCCGTTGTTAACATGTAATAACTTGTTTATCTGAGCCGCCTTTACACGCAACATGATGCTACGACGCTTGCTGGGTTTACACCTGTGAAGGAGACCAGCTGCTGCTCCCAGGTCTGTTAGAATCATGACAGCAAACCAGCAAAACACAAAGAACCTTTCACAGTTTTTCCCCCAAACTAACCGACTGAGTTGAGTAAAACTGTTGGATGCAGGTAAAGTAGCTAAAAGATGACTAGCTAACTAACATCAATACATCACCTTAAGCTTGTTAACAAGTAGCTTTTAGGCTACTGGTGTTGTTTATGTTAATATTCATTTTGACCCCCTAAAAGTCAGCCCCCCCCACCCCAAACACACGTTGTTCAACCAGACAGCCATTTGTAATCCATATGGGGTCCAGAAAACGTTTTGAAACCCCTGGGGCGGCACAGGACAAAAAGTTTGGGAACCACTGGCCTAACAATGGTCATTTGGTACTGATGCCTAGTAAAACCAGTGGCTAATTGTTTTATTGAAAACACATTTTTGCAAAAAACCTCAGAACATATTTATGAGACGCAACAAAGAGAAGATGTGGTTGACGGGCTGAAGGTTCTACAAACCTTCAACTTTTAGGTCCAAATAAAGAACTGATTTCTGACGTTTTCTGAAGCCCAGCAGCCATTTTGGCTAATAAATAAACTCAGAGTGGCTCCAACATCGACTCTTTAGTTTCCAGGTTCAATTTCAATGCCTCGCCGTGTCCAGGAGCAAATATCACAGATTTAATACAAACACTTGGTTCATTTTTACAGCTTTTGTCGCAGTCAGCAATAAGTTAATTAATTGCATCATAAATTAAAATGAGCTCAATAATTTCCGTTTGCATAGTTTATTATTTTTCTCTTTTTTCTCTTGGATGATAAAAATCTTTGTTCTGGTGTTTTGGTTCCAACTTGCTCTTTATTTGAAGGATAATTTTGCTTACAGAGAATTTAATTTGTTTCTGTTTATTTTGGATACTTAAAATGTCTTAAAGTTCTAGTTTTAAATGTTCACTAGAATTTAAAGTTTATTAACCTTTGGTAATATGTTCTTGTTTTATTATTCCATTACCGTTATGTTAGTTGAAAGTAGTCTAAAAACAACATTATCATTTATCGCAATAATTTCCGGGGTAATTTATTGGCCTGCAAAACCTGCGGTGTCTCAACAAACATTATAACTTATTAAAGAAAACTCTTAAAGTTTTCCTTTCAATTAAAAAGGAGCTATTTGCATTGAGAAGTGATATTCTGGTAGTTTTTTTTCTCATTTCTTTTAAAAGCAAGAGCAAATATATCTCACAACCTCAGTCTCTTGTCCGATTTAATAAAGATGAATTTTCTGTTTCATTTTTACAACTTTTGAAAAATATTGACCAGCTGAGCGTCTCACTAAAAAATATGTTTTCATCCTTTGCAGTTTTGCTGCGTTTCGAACCGAAGCTAAATTCCAGCAGGGTGAAGCAGCGCGGGCTGTAATATTGATGTTCGTCGGTGTGGTTGCACAGGCTCTTCAAATTTCAGCTTCATTTTAAATTTGAGCGATGCCTCCGTAGCGAAAGGTTGTATTTAAATGCAGAAACCAGGCAGAGGTTTGATTATTGGGTTGCAGAAAAATCCGATGGTCTGCAGAAGCTACTTTTCAGACTTCTGCTGTTCTCCCGCGGATTATTTTAGCTGTTTGGCTGGAAATGAATTCGCGATAGTTCGGTTCGGTTCGGTTCTTTCCGTCACCCGGTGCAGGATTGCGATTCACGCATCGGGTCTTTCGCGTTACAGACAGGAACAGCAGTTTCTAATGAAACTGTAATGAATGCTAATGTGTCATTGTTCCTCTTTGCATCCCCCGGTGGTTCCTCTGTGACAGACCCGGCGGCTGAGCGGCTGCCAGCCCGGCTCCTGGCGCTGCAGCGCCGCCGGGAGGCTCTGCTGGCCGCTCACTGCCTCCCAAACCGCAGTCATCATCCAGGCGATCCTGCAGTTCAGGAGCCGTGCAGCTTCCCTCCTCTGCCTCGCCCAACCCCCCATCTTCAGCACCGCGTTGGGCTCAGATTTATCCGCGCTGCAGCCTGAAGCAAACATATGCAAGGCAGCGTTATGTATGTAGCTCCGTTCAGCCAGAGATGATTCAAATCCAGCACCAGGAAGGTAAAAACGATAAGAAAGACAGGTTAGAATTAGACAGATTACGTCTAAATTAAATAAAAAATACATAATCAGTGGGGATCAATTGCAGCTTTCAATCTGCAGCCCACACAGCTCAGATTTTTACGTTTGAAATTTAATTTAACATTATTTTTTATTACATTTAAATAGGATTTGCACAATCGTCTTTAAGACAAAAGTTTATTTTTTTATTTAATTTTTAGGGGGTTTTTTTGGAGGGAGGGTTCATTATTATTCTGCATTTTTTTCAGTTTTATTTTTGTTTTTGTATTTTAATTTTACTTTTTAAAATGCTCATTACTATTTTAATGTAAATATAACATCTTCATCATTTTTATTTTTTACTTTTGTGTTATTTTGTGTAATTTTTCAGTGAGTTTTCATTGGTATAATGTTTTTTTTTATTTAAGATATTTTTGTTGAATTTTACACATTAACAGACAGTAAAAAAGAACAACTGTTCCAAAGCAGTTTCATTTATACAAGCAAAGTAACAAGATGTATATCTCCCATATTTCCAGAAAAAAACCCTCAATTGAACAAATTTACTATCTGTGTGAAAACAGGACTTTTCTTTCGAAGCATTTGCTTATAATTAGCCAAATTTTAATAAACTACATAAAAACGGATTTTGGTGCAGTAAAGTTAACTTTTCAGTAAAAGTCACCATTAAGTTTATGGATGATAAGTTGGATGATTAGAATATATTGAATTGGTTAAACTTAATAAATTAGTTTGATAAACTTAATAAATAAAGTTGGATAAACCTAATTGAAATGCTTGTTACCCATAGAAGCAATTCAATTACGTTGGTTCAACTATTTAGTGTAAGTTTTGAGTTAAATGAATACAAAAAAGAAAGTTTGCATAGCAAAAGCAAAATAATTAAGTTAAATTAATGTAAATCAGTCCATAAGATGAACGTAAGCCCAAAAATCACTTTTTAGAGTGATGTGGTACTCGGGTCAAATTTGTATCATTTCTGAATAGCATCTTGGGGCCGCACAAAATCAATCCACGGGCCACAAATGGTCCCCGGGCTGCACTTTGGGCACCTCTGGTTTCAAACAACGCTCGGTGGTTTATTTCAGCAGGTTTCTGTGGATGAAAACTTTCCTGAAACGGATCCTATGTTTACGGTTTTTAAAACAATATGGCCGACGTGTTTGTTTTTAAAAGTCCAGGCCACAAGTAAAATAACTCAGTTCAGTCAAACAGCCGAAACACGCTAGTTTAAGCTAAAACAGTTTTTAGTGTTTTACGATTGAGCTGCTGATTTGTGCCTGAATAAAAACAGCTTCATCTGTCTTCGTCCCCCTGAGACAAAACCACATCACTGAACGCAGAGCCAAACATTCATGTGTATATTTAGCCCCACTTTTGTTGTCTTTTGCTCTACGCTGTAATTTCCACGTGCGCTCAGAGGGCCGTGCGCGTCTCGGTCGTTGCCGCCCGGAGCTTTGATGTGCATTAGCGAGGAGAGAAGCCTGTATTTTTAACCGCTCGCATCGTTCCTGCATCCAGGGCCGGTGAAAATCTGCTTCCGTTCTTAGATGGGCTCCATTGATCAGGCCTCCATTATACGGGTAGATGTGACTGTGTTGAGTCGATCCCGGCTCAATAAGCCGCCGGAGCTTCAGATGCTGCTGCTCACTGTCGGCCATGTTCAATAATCTTCCAGTAAACACTTTGCAAACAGCTCCTGTTACTCAATGCCTTCAGGGTCTCTGCTCATTTCTTCTGACAGCTCTGAAAGCCGATGAACATTTAACCGTTATTCGTTGTGGTGCTTTGTGCTTTTATGTGGGTTTGCATTTAATATTTGGAATATTTCGTTTGGTTTTAGTCGTAAGAAGCTCGGATGCAGAACACTTAGGATGCCGTTATGGAGAAAGTCCAAATGAATTTTTGTTTTCTTCATCTTGCTTGGTATTTGCTTCCCTTTGGCCTCTGCAGTTGTATTAGGACTGTATAATAATATCGATATCGTGATATATATCAATATTTTCTTTCCTAGAAAGAAATCAATATTCATCCTCAAGTATCATAACATCCAACTGTCACCTTGTTCACCCACTGCTTGCTTCACCAGGTCATCAGGCTTAGAGTGATTCCTTCAGATGTTAAGTGTCAAGGTTAAAAGGCATCAAACTATTCATGTTTTCTCTCCACTTCTTTGGTTCGTTTTGTCCAGCTGTCCACTTTCAGTCTGTGTCCAACCAGAACCAGGTATTGTGTAGTTGGTGCTTTTAATCAGTTTTCAGTTTAATTAATTCAGTCCAACTTTATAACAGTCACAAAATGTCACCAAAATCACTCTGTCCCTCTAAAATTGTCCAGAAAATCGCAAAAGTGTATTGAATTGTATAGTTTGCTGAATATCGCAATATATATCGTATCGTGGGCAGAACATCGTGTATCGTGAGATAATTGTATCACTACAACCCTAAGTTGTATGGCAGCAAACCAAACCCAATGCTTTTAATCAGGGTTTCTACATGTTTCACCAACTCACATTTAAGACTTTTTAAAGATTGTGAATGAAATTTAAGATCTGCATTGTGATAGATGTACAAAAGAATAGAAAAATAAATTTACTACTGTTCTCTGGTCACATGATCTACCCTTTTCCTTTTCTAAGCAGTATTTCCCTGCATTATAACAACTTTGTTAAAATAAAAATAATCTCTAGGTTAAACTGGTCCTTTACCACCATGTTTTAAATCCACTTAAACTCCAATTTCAGAGTTTTTGTTGCACCAAATGCTGCTCTTGGGTCAGTCCTGTTATCAGCAGCACTTTCTGAGGAGCTTTAGAAACGCCAGGGGAGCAGAACTGACACATTTCTGGGGTCTGTTTGTGGCTTTTGGCAGCAGCTCTCTGCTTCTCACACTGCATATGGCTTTACAGCCTCGACTCGAGTCGTTTTGAGCAGGAAGCACGTAGCATCATCCGGGTTCACAACAGGAGAGAGTCAGTAGTGAAGATGGACATCATCCAGTCAATGAGTGATAAATTTAATCAATTAATCAAAAACAGAATTTCTGCAGGATTCATCAGCTCAATTTAATACTTTTAAAAACCATTGTGATTGAAATTTAATACCTGTAACCTGATAAAAATGTGCAAAAGATGATAAATTAGTGATACATTTACACTTTACTAAGTTGGATGTAAAAAAGCTAGCTAGCTGACTAGCAAGAGTATAAGAACATGAAAGTTTAAATAGTCGTGCCACAACAAAATTTAAAACCTGTATTAAGGCCTAATTAAATTTTTTAAATTAATTTAAAACTTTCTAATACCACTATGAATGAAATTTAAGACTTCGGTCATGACAGAAATGTGCACAAGACATAAATTGGTGATGACTTTTTAAAAAAGCCTTTTTACGGATGCACAAATGGACGGCTTCATCTTGGATTTGTGCCTCAGAACATAAATGTTGTAAAAACTTGTTATTTCAGTTGTAGTAAAGGAGTTATTCCCTCTTTCTGCGCAGATGACACTGAGAAAGTCTCAGTGATGTAAAATCTGTTGGCAGGAATATGAACTTCTGATTTCATCAACCTGACATGACTAAACAATAATCCTTTCAACAGGAAGTCCTTTCACCCTCTAGGAGATATAGTTCCAGGTGAATTGTTCAGTGTTACAGTCCCAGCAGGGTAGATTCAGTGGAAAGGACATTTGATAAATAATGGCTTCAGGAAACTACCAGCACTCCTCTTTTATCCTTTCTTTTGCTGAAAACATTTGTATTTACTTGTTCTCTGGAATCAAGGACATAAACAAAAGTACTAGTGTGTGGGCAGAGGGTGATGATGTTGACATTAATCACATCAAGGTTCAAAAGAATAATCTGAGCATGACTAAAGCAGCGCTAGGCTAAAGACTTTTCTGCAGAGTCATCTGTGTCGTTAACGTATTTGTCTTGTGTTTGAAATTTAATGGAAGCTGCTAGGGCTGTAGTGATACAAAGATCTCACGATACGATACACGATATTCTGACCACAATACTATATATATTGCGATATTCAGCAAACTATACAATTTAATACACTTTTGCGATTTTCTGAACGATTTTAGAGGGACAGAGTGATTTTGGTGACATTTTGTGACTGTTATAAAGTTGGANCAACTACACAATACCTGCTCTGGTTGGACACAGACTGAAAGTGGACAGCTGGACAAAATGAATCAAAGAAGTGGAGCAAAAACATGTTTCTTTTAATTGAAACAGTACAAATTGTAGCTGACATGTAAAGTAAATAAAGTGAACCAAGTTCCTGCTCTGAATAGTTTGATACCTTTTTAACCTGAACATCTGAAGGAATCACTCTAAGCCTGATGACCTGGTGAAGCAAGCAGTGAGTGAACAAGGTGACAGTTGGACGTTACGATACTTGCAGACGAATATCAATTTTTTTCTAGGAAATAAAATATCAATATATATCGCAACATTGATATTATACAGCTCTAGAAACAGAGTTGGAACAAAATTAGATAAATTTGAACAATTATTTATGTGCTTTTGCCGAGACCGGTTTATAAGAACCCGAATCGATGGGAGTGAATGAAGCATTTCTTTGGAGCGTCTTTGATCCGAGGATTAACCCAGATTCTTGCAGCAGCAGCAGTGTGTGTGGGAGTGAGGTTAAATAAACCGCGCCGTGTGAGGAAGGAACATGCAACCCGGTTTAACCGGGTGACTCACTGTTCAGGGCCAACATCCAGGGAGAAATCAGGTTTAATGGAAGATAAAACAACAAATTATTTACCTGCACTCAGCTCTTAATGTCATTAAATGATCAATGCTGCTGCTTTAATGCTTCCATCATGGCAGCCTGTGTGACCAGTCAGGGAAACTGGAAACTGTGCCAGTTTCTTCCTGGCCTCCAGCCACAGAACCAGGCAAGTCTTATCCGCTCTAATGACGTCTCAGGATGTGTCGGTCGGATCGACACACCTTCCTTTCCCAAACACACACACACTCTCTCAGGTTCACCTGGATCCCCGCCTGGCGCTCAGCCCTGCAGCGCGGCGCTCAGACTCGGGCAGCCGGTCCGCGCGGCGCGGCGCTGCTGGTGCTGCCTGATCTGTGGAGGAAACGGACAGGAAGGCTTAACTCTGCACACAGTCAGTGTGTGTGTGTGTGTGTGTGTGTCTGTGTGTGGATTAGACGGGTTACACAGTGGAGACAGCAGTAGAGGCAGGTTGGTCAGTGTCTGTTTTGGTTTGCTCAGGGAAACGGATGATGGAGGAAGTTTACTACAGCGTTTGAAACAATAAACCGATCTGGGATGAAGGCAAACGTTTTTCCACAACGTGGTTTTGCTTTAGAACCATGTTGGATACCAGTTTTAGACCAAGTGTGTTTCAGGTCTGAATAAATGGGGAAAAAGAAAATAAAATGGACATTATTGGTTGACTTTTGTCCTCATTTCAAGATAAAAGTTTGTATTTATATTCTGAAAATGCTACAAGTTCTCTGGGAAGACGAATAATTCAGAAGAAGATGCTGATGTTCGCTATCTTCTTTTGTTTTGGCCAACTTCTTAATAACCATTAGCTGAATGAGTTTTCTTCAATTAAACTGACAAAAACACCTAAAATTATTATTTTTTTGCACAAATAAAACAATAACTGTAACGATAAAGAATATCCTTCAGTCTCTTGGTTTATGTTAGAAACTTTGGAATAACTTTTGACTTGGGTTTCATTTTGGAAATCATGTCAAATCCCTGTTTTTTGTGAAACGTCTCCAGTTTTACCTGTTTTCTCCCGTTTTGAGATAGAAATCTGAATCCATACTTTTGTTTTGTCTCGTCTGGATTATTGGAATGTGCTTCACAGACATCTAACCAAAACATCCCAAGGACGGTTTACTCCTGACTAAATCCTCAAAAATGTGTCTTGTATTTACACTTCTAATCCACTGTGGCCTAGTCAAAGTCTGAATTTAAATCCTAGAATTCAATTAAGTTAAAGCATTGTGACCTTACATGGATATTTCCTGCCTGAAAACCTTCCTTTGGGGATGAATTAAAACATTTTTGCAAAGGAGAGCGGGCCAAAATCCGTCCGCAGGGTGTAAAAAATAATGACCAGTTATAAGAAACGCTTGTTGGCGGCTGTTCCCACCAAGGGCGGCGCAACCAGTTATTAGGCCTGGGCTCAGTTTTCATCATTTGAAACCTGCAATTTATATGTACTCTGGTTATCTTTGTCTGATCTTAAAATCTGGTTATCTAAAAATATTTACGAGATTATAGAGACGGTCCTGTCTGGTACGAAACTTTCAAAACTCTTGACAAAGTTAAATTGGTTTTGTTTCCGGGCAACTGTAAAACGAAATTTATTAAGATTTATTTACAATTAGTTTCTTTGAAATGTGATTTCAGTGTATACACAACTGCAGAAAAAACATATTTATGACTGTAAACCGCTCACACTTTGAGGAGGTAACTCCGAACGACCACTAGTTGATCTTAAATGTAAAATAAATTGGCCAAGTTAACACTAAATTTAAAATTGGATGTATTATTAAAGAGTAACAAAACCCTAAATAAACTTTTTTGCATTAAGCTATCTAAACTGGTACTTAGAAGGTGCTGTTTTTGTATTTCTGTTCAAATTGTGACATTTTTGTGAAAATGTGTTTAATTCTGTGATATTTAGCCTTAAACCGTATCAGTGCTGCCCTCTATGGGTTGAACCTTGGCCACTGCAGTGGAATTTTCCTATTGGTTACAAATGGTACAGCTTGGTTCATGTTTACCTCACAGTCAAAGACTCTCATTCAGACACATTGATAAAGTTTCTCAGCTTTACATGTGTGATTCATTTGCACATGGAGTTGAATGAGAAAAGTCTCCAGATTTTCCACTTTTTGAAAAAAACATTTGCCAGGAGTATTTTAAATTTTCTAAATGTAGTAACAAAAAGTTGGCCCCTCTTGACCTGAACACACCCCCACACTTGGCCACGCCCCTCAGCGTATCTTGGTCACGCCCACTTTTGGTGGATTTTTTTTTCTAGATTTGGCTTTGGGCAGTGTTTTGCTTTCGCAGGGAATTTAGTTACACTTTGAACTACAAATGTAAAGCTTTCACTTGTCTGTGTTTGTGAGAGAGAGAGTTGGAGAAATCCTTGGCGCCCTCTGCTGGTCTATAGGATCCAAACAGTAGCTTACTTAGCTTAAATGCTAAGCATGCTTCGTTTAAAATGTCAAAAAGCTTTTGCTGCACAGAACAAAGCTTAGAAATTCAAGACAAGTTTATTCTCACACCTCAGAAATAGTCTCTATCCTACTGAAGACTTTAGTCTTTATTTTACTGTGTTTTGCTTTTGTTTGCTCATGTCCAAAAGTAGCTTTCCCTTCAGTTTTTAGCATAAAGATAGCAGCAGTGATGGCAGCAGAATCCCTTTCTTTGTTGCAGATGAGAACAATGTCGGATGAGGCAGAACAGAGAACGTGTGATGAGGATTTTGGTTCTGAGGAAGAGGAGGGCGAGGAAGGAGACGTGGAGTCCTACCTGGAGGACAACAGCAGCGAGCTCATGGACCGACTCCGAGAGCTGGAGGTGAGTTAGTAAGGTCTCTTATACACAGAACCAGATGAGGATGTTGGGTTTGAGTCAGATGGTCTGCTGTGGCGCCTCCTAGAGGGGATGAGAAAACAAATGTTTGTAAATATTTTGGTTTTTTCCTGACAAATCATCATCTTGTTGAGGTGGGTGACAGGGACTTAGCTTTACCATAATTTCTAGTATTATTGTGACAATGAAAGTGACGATAAGAATTGTTTTTGCTTATTTTTTAAGACACCAGACAGATAAAGAAGTGTAATTTACATAATTAAATACTATATCATAACTGCATATAATCATATTTTCAAGTTTATTGTTACTTTTATTGAACAAACTGGGAATAAAATTGTTAAATTAATAATTCAAACATTTTGGGGGGTTTAGAGTTAGTTGGAGTTTATTGTGACGACAATAAATCAAAATATCTATCATGATAATTGATACTATAGCTGCCCACCGCCATCGTTTTAGTGTTTCTCTATAAACACCTGACTTTCACCCGTTGCAGGCGGAGAATTCTGCTCTGATGTTGGCGAATGAGAGCCAGAGGGAAGCTTATGAACGTTGCTTAGATGAGGTGAGTCAATGTCGGGAATTAATCGTTCAGAAAGTGCAGCGCCCAACCGTAACTCTGTGATGGTTTTCTGCTTCGTTAACAGGTGGCCAATCACGTGGTCCAAGCTCTGCTTAATCAGAAGGTAATGCCAAACTTCAGTTTGTCTTGAATCTAAACCTTTGCCCTTTGACCCCTGGATTAAACAGCTGTGCTCCGACTCTGAGCAGGATCTGCGGGAGGAGTGCATCAAGCTGAAGATGTTGGTGTTTGACCTGGAGAGACAGAACCGCGCGCTGTGTGAGCTCTTCCAGCAGAAGCTGCCCAACCATCCCACCACTCACTACCAGGTAGCTCAGCAACAACTTTCACGGAAAATGCAAAAGAAAAATTTGAGATGTTTATTGCAGGTGTTTGAATTTGAACTGAAATGATTTCCTCTGTATTTCTGTACTAGATTTGATATTATTGTCAGGTATGGAAGATGCTCACATGTCATTCCTCAATATCTATTAGTACATAAAGTTATTACATTTTTGCTTATTTCTTCCAAAAAAAATATTTAAAATGAATGAAGTCAAGTCAGGAGATTTCATCAGCAGGACAGCTGAAAGTCCTTTACATCATAAAAACATAACATCAATTCTGAAGCAAGCAATAAACAATAGATTTGGTCAAATAATCAAATTCATTATCAAATATGCAACAAAAATAAAAAACAGGTGCCTTTTTTAGTCTTGATTTAAAGGAAGTCAGTGTTTCTGCAATTTAGCAGTTTTATGGATGTTTTTTCCAGATTTATGGTTCGTAGAAGCTGAATGCTGCTTCTCCATGTTTGGTTCTGGTTCTGGAAGGGAAAGCAGACCAGAACCAGACGACCTGAGATGTCTGGAAGGTTGATACAACAGCAGCAAATATATTTTAGTACTAAGCCGTTCAGTACAGAAGCATTTTAAGGTCTATTTTCTGATCTGCAGGGATCCAGAGTAAGACCTCAAGAGGTCTGATTGACCTTTAGGCACAATCAGTGCAACTAAAGATAAACACATGTGTTTCTTGCTGGGACATTAATCCTTTGAATCTGGAGATGTCCTTCAGCTGATAGAAAGCCGACTTTGTGACTGTCTTAATGTGGCTCTGAGGTTTCAGGTCAGAGTCCATCACTGCTCCCAGATTTCCACCCTGATCTTTAGTTTGTATTTGTAATAACTGAAGCTGTGTGCTGACTGTAGATTGTTCCTCTTTAGGTCCAAAGTTGATAACATAAGTTTATTTTCCGTTTAGCCGGAGGAAGTTAAGGCACATCCTCACTTTGATTGGTTCCTCTGTTTGGTGCTTGGATGACATCGTAATGTAAAGCAGTGTATTATTATCATCTCTGCAGTTGTGGCAACTAATAGTATTTCTTGAGTGAGAAGTGTGTTAATTATTGTAAAATCACACACCATAAATCAAATGTAATCACAGATGAGTTGCCTGAATATCTAAAAGCTTTTTCTCTGACACAGTGATGAATCTTGGGCGAATCAGCCGAGTCTCATTTTGTTCCTACAGTTACCAAACGGAGCCGTCTCATTGTTTGGTGTGTCTCTAATGGCCTGTGGGGCTTGCACTGTCTTCCTAATTGCCCTGTGATTCTCCTGCTGCAGGTCCAGGCGGGACCCCTCCCAGACTACAATGCACAGCTGCACAATGACTCGGCCAAACAGGTGGAGCCGGCCCAGACTGAAGCACAAGCCAAGGTGATTATTAAAGAGTCAAGCCTGTAGAGTCTTAACAGACACTGAGGAGAAACCGGTGGGTCCACAAACCCCCACCTGTGGGTGTGTTGAATTCTGACCTTTGCTCTGTTTTTAGTTGAAGCTGCTAATCTCATTCTCAGTCATTTCCTGTACGCATGCAGTCAAAGGTCTTCATGAACTGAATTGTTTAGGTGTCCACACTGAATACACTTTTGATCTTAATCTCCTTCTTTCAAAAGGGAAATGGCTTCCGTACACAACATGCCTCCCCGGGCCCCCGCGGCCCCGCCGCCTCCATGGAGGCCCTGTCTCCATTCTTCAAGAAGAAAGCGCACATCCTGGAAGTCCTGCGCAAAATGGAGGAGACGGACCCCCTGAAGTTCCACCCGTCCACCACGAGCTTGTCTTTCTGCGACTACAGCCAGGTGCTGATGTCAACAGAGGCTGTTCTTGCCACCGCAGACTCCCACCCGGTCCAGTGCAAGTCCCAGCACACGCACTGTCACTGCGCCTGCAGCGACGCCGACGCACACCAGCACGTCAACGGCGACGGCGCAGTGAAGTGCGAGGGAGTGAACAGCTGCTGTTTACACTGCAAAAGGAGTACGGACAGCGCGCCGAAGCCATGCGACCACATCTGTAGTCCGTCAAAAGCCAGCTCCTCCGCCCAGAGTCAGGCTCCTGCAGCCGCAACGGGCGAATGTCACAGCAAGACCCGAGCAGGAGAGTCCAAGCAATGTACCGTCAACAAGGTCCACCAGCAGCCAGCAGGCACCTCGGCCCACTCGGCCACAGAGGCGGCTCAGGCTCTGGAGGTGGCCAGAGTGGAACAGGACGGCTCTGAAAGTGGCGTTTCTGAGGAGCTGGCTGGTTTCTGTGGCACCTCCAGTCTGCCCAGTTCTGTAGAGGAGAGCGTACAGATCCCTCACTGTGATGCGGATACAAGCGGCGGCATCCACAACGGCTTGGGGCTTCCGTCCAGCACCGCGCCGAATGACCCCTCCACTGTCCCCGAGAGAGACCTCACAGACCAGGAAGCTTCCTCAGTCCGAGCCGGTGCGTCCGTCAGTCCGAGCCCTTCCTGCCTCAATGATGTCAAAGCTGCGGCCATCAACTCCCCGTCCAAGCTGCTCAAGTTCCTGAAGATCCCGTCGATCGGGGACAAGGCTCAGCCACCAACCACGGCGGTTCGCCTGAGTCCGCAGCTCACGCGCAACTCCAGGATCCCATGTCGCACCAACAACTACGAGGTGTACCACTCTCCGGTTCCGTCCCGCAGAGCCACCACCACGGAGCGGTGCAAGCAGCCCCCACCCCCACCGTCCAGGTCCGAGTCTTACCCTGCTACGCACTCGGCACCGACCTCCCCTCCGCAGCCTGAAGACGTCTGCTCTCTGCCTCCTAAGGAAATAAGCTACAGCAGTCTGTCTGCACCAAAAGCCAGTGACGGCTCAAAGTTGGGAAATCCATCTGCTGCATCCATGGGTTCACCCAGAGCTTCCCAAAAGGTCCCCCATTACGAAAATGTCTTGGAAATGTCCGCCACCAGAGAAGACGAGCTGACCCCGGGTCTTGAGAAAAGAAGCACTATTCCATCTCAAGCAAAGGCAAACGGTGGTGAGAGGAAGCTTGTTAAGTCTTTACCAGAAAGTGTCCTGAATCCTTCTCCTCAGCGAAAGGAGTCGTCTTCGTCTACGTCGGAGTCGACGTCTGACGACGAGGAGGATTCAGACAGTCCAGTTTGGGTCAACCATCACAGTTTACCCAACACAGCCGCCCTCAGCAAAGCTCAGAGCCAAGCAAGCTACCCAAGAACAAGAGACAAGCATGAGATGAACGTAAGGGAAGTTTCTCAGCCTCCGCCGCCTCCGGTCCGAAGAAGCGACTCCTCATCCATCCCCAAGAGGCCGAGCTCTGGGGCGGGTAGAACCCAGGCTGACTCCAGTCACCACGCTTTCAAAGACAGACTGGCGGCGCTGGGCAAGCTAAGGAGTTCTGAGGATTTACAAATCAGGCCTGTTGACGCAGCGACTGAGGGCGCGACTGGAGAGGAGAGAAGCAAGATGGCAGAGAGATCCTCAGAGGGCCATAAAGAGGAGCAGAGGCATTCAAAGTACCAAGACTCTTTAGATAGTAAACCTAAAAGTAGCAGTGTTGGTCTGAAGTATCCGGGTCCATCTCAGATGTACGAACAGACTGGGAAATCTCAGTCAGGTAAACAAGAACTGTGCGTCCCCAAACCTGAGGGCTCCAAGAGCAAAATCGGGTTACTGTCCCCCAACACTGATGCTCCTCAGGTTCTACGCAACAACATCAAGTGTCCTGGCTCCCTGAATCTGGCGTACAATGTCAAAAGTGGCCCCCAGAGTAGCAACAGTCCTAACAAAATCCCCCCGAAGTCGCCTTCCAAGCCTTGCCCAGGCGTGTCTGTCCACCGGAGCGGGAAACCTTCGGAAACGCCGCGCTACTCATCGAAGTCGGAGGAGAGGACAAAAATCAGCGGGAAAGGAAAGAAGAATCCGATGTATGGCGACAGCCTCCCACCTCCTCCTCCCAGACCCCCGACTGAGGCGGAGAAGCCGCTACCGCCGGCTCCCACTCCACAGTCTGCTATTGAGCAAAAAGTGATGAAGGGGATCGAGGAGAACGTCCTAAAGCTTCAGGAACAGGACCGCGGGGGGCAGAGCAGCGAGGTCAAGCAGAAAGCCTCAAACGGCATCGCCAGCTGGTTCGGCCTGAAGAAGAGCAAGCTGCCGGCGCTGAGCCGCAAAACGGACGCCGCCAAGGCCAAAGACGAGAAGAAGGAGTGGAAGATAAACATCCCCTCAGTGGGCAGAGACTCCAAAATGGCCAGTAGATGCAAAGAAGGCGTGGAAGGACTGAACATCTCGACTCTTATGGAGAAGGCTGAGGGCCTGAGGAGGGCTCTGGAGGAGGAGAGGGCCTATGTGGAGCGGTCCGGCAGGGGCCACTCCTGCGAGGTGGTGATGGACCAAGCTCAGGGACAGCTGGCGGTGATGTACAGAGGGGGGCGCTCTGACAACTTCATGCAGCAGCTGCTTAACAGGTGAGGCTGCAGAACATGAGCTCAGAAACGAGGCTCAGCAGTCAAAAAACGACTTTCCAAAGTCCAGCCTTTATGTTGTGGTCACCTCTAGACTCACACAGCTTACACCAGATGTTTACATTCAACGAATAAAAAGACGTATATTCTTTTTTTTCTCACTCTCTGAAGTTTGTTTTTGGTCTGTAAGAATTACCCAAATTATTTCTATTTCCTAAATGCCAGAAAACTTTGCAGGAACATTTTCTAGAGAGCGTTAACCTAAGTCACACAGTCTAAAAGGCCGCTATCCTTGATGCCAAACAAATGTCTGTAAAACTTTTTAATTCAAGTAAAGTTACAAAAAAATCTCTAAAAATTGCTCCCAACTAGTTTTCTGGAATTTTGCAAATAGAAATAATTAGAGTAACGGACCTAAAACAAGACAGGTTTGGTCAGATTTAACTTCACAATGAGAAAAATATGTTTGTCTTTTTATTTGGTGCATGTAAAAGTTTGGTTCCAGTTGTATCTCCATACGGTTCCTTGCCCCGGTTTGTGTGAGGACATTAAAAACGTTCATGCTGCTCCATCGGGTTCCTGCCGTTTTAGAAGAGCAGACATTTCACAGCTGTTCGCGTGAATCATATTTTAATCCACCATCACATTTGCATTAGGCAGTTATTTACATAGACGGCTGCAGTTATTCACACTGGAGACACTGTTGGTCTGTGGTCATTATAATAACCCAACATGAGTTTAAAAGTGGGTTTGTCTTTAAAATAACTTCCAGTGAGCAAAGTGGAAACAAAGTATCTACATCTTCAATTTGACAGCTGATTAAAAGCAAATAACCAAAATCTATTAACAATAAAGTTCTCTAACGCTATTTTGGGATCTTTAATGTATGCAATCGATGTATGGAAACTGTAATAATTACTGAGGTCTTCCTGCTTCTGTGGATCCCTGAGGTAGATCATAGTGTTTTGCAGCCTTTTATCTTAACTGTGGGTTCCATAAATATACGTTTAGCTTCTAAAAAGGTCTGCTAACTTCATTTTGTGGTTGATGAATGTAGAGTGGATGGGAAGGAAGTGATCAGTCTGCCGCAGCGCCGCCTCTCGTTCGACTGCAAGACGTCCAAGTCGGCTTTCACCCAGCAGACCGGCGTCATCAGTCACACCACCAGTCATGACGACATGGACAAGGTTCTTTTATTCTTCATTTTTAGCTTAGACAGACACTTGGTAAAAATAAGCATCCAGAACTTTTGATCACATCATCAAAAAGAAAACCTGTTTCCGTGATTTCAGCTTTAAAGTCCATATTTGGCCTCAGATTGGTGCGGTTTGTCTCTCAGGCATTCACTGCTTTCTTGGTTCTTGTTTTTCTCATGCAGGGATCAGACAGAATCAGCAAGATCACATCAGATGAAAACCTCGCAGATTCAGTTCACTCTCAGCACTTTGCAGGTATGAGGCGTCTGCAGGAGTTTCAAGGTGTTTTTTCAAATGTTTCTGACGTCTGTGATGATTTCACTTCATCTTCTAGCTCATTAGCATCAAATTCTTCTCAACAGCAGGATTTCAAATTGATTGTGCAAGAAAAGTGTCTATTTCACAGAAAGAATCACACAAACCGAACTGGACACGTCAGACCCTGAATACGAAGCGTTTTTCCCATTAAAACTTTTTTCTTTCAATTTTAAGATGTTTATTTTGGGAAAAAAAAATCGCATCTGCTTTCTGCTAATAATTTGCTATAGTTTTGGTAATATAGCGAACATTATTAAAGCGCAGCTTGTCGTACGACTCAAAGAATTTCAAAAAGTGGCTTTTATTTCAATCATTCCTTCTGTGAGTCGTATGGCAGCATTAGGACCAATAAAGTCACAATACCAGCAGAATAAAGAGGCTATTTTAGCCCAAAAACGTCTTAAAATACAGGGGAAAAGTTGTTTTAATGAGAGAAAAGCTTCTAGTGTTGTTGAGATCTGATTCACTGTCTGGTTTAAAACCAGCTGACCAAATGGGCTGGAGCTCAGGTTGGGTTGCTAGGCGACGGACGGGCTGAGTTCCGCTGGGGTTGCTAGGTAACAGGCTGCTTTAGTTACCTAAAGCCAGCCAGCCTATAGCTGTTTTGTGATGCTATATCCAGGAGGTTTTAGAAACGACACCAAAAACCATAAATTTACTGCTTAATTTTAATCTTAGATTTATTTTATTAGCTGTAGAATCCCAAGTAGAAGTATAAAAATGTGTAAAATGTAGAATTTTGCATAAGGCTTCCAAATTAATGGTTGGATTTCAGATCCAAGAGTGAATTCCAACACTTTCTAGTGCTAAATGTGATCCTGAAGCATTCATTCCCAAATTGTCAAGTGTTTTGCTTCCTCTTTGCTCCTCAGGTTCCGGCGCTTCCACCTACACCCTGGACAGCGGCATCGGGACGTTCCCTCTTCCCGACTGCAGCAGCGGCGCCGCGGGTCGAGGCCCGTCCAAGGGGCGGGCGGGGGCCGAGCATCACTCCGCCGGGTCCCCAGGTCGGTCCGGGCGGCGGGCCAGAACCCTGGACCGGGAGCTGACCTCACAGGACGAATGCTTCACGTCGCACAAGCAGCTGATTCCCACCATCCAGTACTGCTCCATGCTGGAGGGGAGGAGCTCGGCCGGAGTCATACGTGAAGGTGACAGAGAAAAAAAACCTTCGTCTTAGCTCAGGGATGTTCAAAGTGTGGTTCGGGGGGCTATTTGTGGGCCTCGGAATAATTTTGTGTGGCCCCTGATTGCAGGTCTATAATGTTTTAAGATGAGATCGCCATGGAAAGGTGATATCATTTTTAAACAGAAAATGTAACAACACAGGGAATTTTTTTCTTTTTATTAGTGCTTGTTTTTATTTTATTTTATATTACGTCAAGCTACAAGCATCAGGTGATGTTTTACTCAGAAACCTGGATAAACCCTGTCATTATACTTGACTACAGACAAGTTTTTTAAACAAAAATTCTCATACATTAACATTTTGTACAAAAAAAATAGATGGTTCAAAAAATTAAATAACTGCAAACATGAAGGCAAATTTTATACTACACTGCAAAAACAAAATCTAACCACCTTTCATATATCTTAGCTTAGATATATCTTTTCATATATCTAACGATCTAGTTTCAAGTAAAAAATCCTTTATATTGATTTTAAAAAGTACTAGATCCACTGGCGGATTATTTCACTTATTTTCCCCACTTTTTAAGTTAAATAATCTGACAGTGAAACTAATGCTTCTTTATGAACATTAAGTTAATATTGGCTTAAAACAAGCTTCTGAAAAGTTACTTGTAAGTTTGTTTTGTCTCATTTCAAGTGAACTAAGATATTTGTATTAGAAACTAGACCAGAAATATTTGATAAGATTTTGTGATTTTGCAGTCGGTTTTATCAAAAATATTACTTGATTAATTTGTTTTTGTGCAGCTAAAAGAGAAGGAATTCACAGCAACATTAGTTTTGTGTTTTTGATTGAAGGGGAAAAAACCAGATTTTTTTTCACCACTGCTTTTGTTTTTGTTGACCACATCAAAAGTTTTGCCTGAAGGTTTAAGTTCATCTTATTTTCCATCTGCAGATAAAGAGGCACACGGAGCAAACGTGTTCTCTCCTCGCTCCAAGACCTGGACGTTCCCCAATCTGAAGACTCCAGCCGGACCTGCCGAGGTTTACCTGGCCGTGGAGGAAGAGGAGGAAGAGGAAGACGCAGTAACGTTTGGATCCCCGTTCAGAGGGGTGAGCTGAAACAAAACATGTTTGAAGAAATCTGCAAAAGTTACTTATCTCAATAAGTCAGAGCATCATGGAAAGGTCCATTAGCGGCTTTTAATTTAAGTCTGTTTTTCTTATTAAAATCAAAATGTTCATATTGCACTGCAAAAACGCAAAATCTTACCATTTCTATTTTTGATCTAGTAGAAATATCTTAGCAGACTAGAAATAAGGCAAAACTAACAGATAAGTAACTTTTCAGGAGCTTGTTTTATGTAAATGATTTTCATTTTAGCTGCTTTTCATTGCAAATGAGCACAAAACTTTATTGATGTTCCACTAATGTTGGTGATAAAAAAATGTCCATTTAATTGTGCTAATTCTGATACAGCTAATAATGCATCTGTTGATAGAAAAGTAGAAGTAGTTAAACTGAGACATTTAATTTATAATATGGAAAAATTGAATTATGAGTGGAAAAAATCTGCCACTGAAACTAGTATTATTTTTATTTCAATATTTTTCATATCTATTTTCTTTACACAAGTCAAAAATACAAGAACAAACAAGTACAGAAATAGATAATATTTAAATTACTGTCAATGGCAACAACACAAAATATAGAGCAAAAAAGTTTAGGTTGAAGCGTAAAGTTATTACACTTTCACTTTATTATAAAGTTTTATCAAAATCAAAGCAGTAGAATCTTTCCTGTATATTTACCTAAAACATATCAAGACAATCGTATAATCAAACTTTATTGTTGTATTTGTTTAGAAAATTATTTTTATGCATTTATTGTATTTAAAGAGTAAAAAACACAGTTCTAACTCCTTACAATTATGGCTGCGTTCACACTGCAGCCTGAAGTGACACAATTCCGATTTTTTTTACGTAATGCGACTTGTATCCGATCTTTTCATGGCAGTGTGAACAGCTCAGGTCAGATTCTTTTAGAAAGTGACTCATATCCGATACGTATCCGATTCAAAAGCAACCATAACGTCCAGGTCTCATTCATCTGAACTGAACGTCACTGATTCTCAACAAATCTCACTATTCTGTGTCCTGATACATGCAAGTGGGAAGAAAAACCACAACTATGATGGACTATATGAGGATTAAGTTGTTAATATGTTGCTTCGGTTGGACAACAACTTCAAATATGTAGCTAAGCTCCACCGTTAGCCTCCATGTTTACTTCCTCAAACACTGAGCTCTTCTTCTTCTTATGGCGGTTGGCAGATCACTGAGAACGCTGACAGGACACTTTCAGGTCGTTTGCCCGTTTACACTGTAGAACACATTCAGGTCGCATTTACTGGGAGTGTGAACGGCCCGGCAAAAAAATCGGAATTGCCAAAAAATCGTAATTGAGTCTTTTCAGGCTGCAGTGTGAACGGCCCCTATTATACAACCTCTAACTGAAGTATTAATATTAATTTGATTAGTCTTAGGCAGAAAAAAAGCGGCTTTGTGTTGCGTTTTGCCGCTGTGTGAATAATCTATGTAGCGCTAAAACACAGAACCACATTCTTCCCTTCTGAAATTTTAATGACTTCAATATTAAAAATTCACAGCTGCAATCCACTTTTGTCTTCTGCACCTGATGCTGTTACATAAGCTGAGCATAAACTGTTTTCTTTCAGAGCATGAAGGCCGGCGGCCCGTCCTCCAGTCGAGTGGTGGACCCGGGCAGCCTGCCGGTACCGGCCCAGTCCGGGTTGAGCCGGAGGGGGAAGACGCGCGCGCCCAGCGTCCCGGAGATGAGCCGGGAGGCGGGGCTGGAGCTGCTCAGGGAGCGGCCAGAGGAGGCGCTGTCCCCGAGTCGCCCCCAGGTCCTGGAAACCCCTGAGTCTCTGAGCGACTCGCTGTACGACAGTCTGTCATCCTGCGGCAGCCAAGGGTGACGGCAGAGGGGGGGCGGCGGGGGGCAGAGGCCCCATCTGTTCACTCTGATGATACAACGGCGTATTGGGGCCATTGCAGATGGAGAAGATAAAGGGACAAGTTCATTTCCATAAAAAAAAAAAAACTGAAATTTTGAGATTAATCTCAGAAGTTGTCTAGAATGAACTTGGAAATATCTGAGTTTGAAAAGTTGGACATTTGCTAGTAAAAACTAAGACATTTTTAAATTTGAAGAGTCAAACATTTGCTAGAATTTTTTTTTTTTTCAAAAGTTGAAAGTTTGACATTTGGAAATGTTCTGAGTTTGAAAATTCAACAAAATGCTAGAAAAAAAATACATTTTCAGATTTATCCCAGAAATTTTCTAGAAAATCTCAGAATTAAATTTTTTTTTTTTTTTTATTTTCTCAAATGTCCAAATTCATTTCTCGAAATCTTCTGAGATGAATCCAAAAATTTCTCCAACAAAGTTTTTAGCTAAAATGTACTCCTCCTTTTTTTTGTTTTCTCTCTACTCTGGCCTTGACACGCCCCGTACTGATGCTGCTCACCTTAAAGAAGAAAAAAAATCGTGCTTTTGCTGTCGTCTGTCAGCTGTTGCAACTGGAAAAGACGGATCGATCTCTTCTCCTCAGGATTTCCAAAACACGTGAAGCCAAAAGAATTTAGGTTGCTCACTTTTTCACAATCAGACTGAACTGTAGACACTTCTCTTGAACTGATGTATACAAGACTTAAAAAAAAAAACGCATGGCCAAGCTAAAGATCAGCACAAGAGGTTGTCACTCTTGTACGGAAGAGTATAAGGGCCACTGAGAAAAAAATAATAATTTTTTTTTCTTAGAATTCTTGGATTCTGACTTTTTTTCCTTTGAATTTTAACTTTAATCCTCAATCTTCAATTCTAGAACTTTATCTTAACTTCCATAATTCTGTGTAAGTCTAGAATTCAGATTTTTTTTCTTAGAATTCTGACTTTTAAGCTCAACATTACGACTTTTTTCAGAATTCTTGAATTCTGATAAAAGTCCGAAATTTTTTTTTTTTTTTCCAGTGGCCCTAATCTTCTCCCGTACTCCTGCTAGTCGCTCAGAACCGTTTTGTTTTTTCGTTCTCATTCTGGTAGAAAACTCTTCATTTATCGTGAAAAACTGTTCTTCTTCTTGACATCATTTCACTGTAGAGTGTTGAGAAAAGATTAAAAACAAAACTTGGAGCGTCTAGAAAATAATAATAAAAATAATTAAAAAAAAACAAAGAATGTTCATGCCTGTGTTCTCTGGTTGCTTCTCATGCATCATCATGTTTTGATGTAAAAAATAATTTTATTGATCACGTTGGTATTTGTTTTCACAGCCAGGGACTTTGTCTGTTTCTGAATCATAATGCATTTTAAAGGTAATATATGCCAGCAATAATAACATAGACGAGAGAAAAAAGGCTACATCATCTGATGAAAATTTATTTTTTATTATTTATTTATTTGAAATCTTCTTTACGTGAAATCTGCAGTCCATTTCGCCGAGTAGATTCAGCTCTGATCTTTGTTTCTCCATCTCCGCCGTTGGTTTCTTAGCAAATAGAAAATCCTTACTGCCGTTTTTCAACTTTCTAAATAAAAGTGTTTTGATTTAAGTTCGCTTCAAGTGTTTTTATTTTCCCCCAAAGTGCCAGATTCAGATTCAAGCTGGGAAGGCATCCAATGGGATATTTTGCTTTATTTTCAATGTTCTCAAATACAGAACAAAAAATATAGAATTTGTTTCCAGACTTCATCCTCTGTGCCAGTTTACATCTGGCCATCATATATCTGTTTGTTCCCATAAAATGCATAATTACATATTTTGAATACAATTAATTTTTTATTACATTTTAATTTGTTTTATTTAAAATGTGACATGTATTTCTTCATAATAGTATATTCTACATTTAATTATTTTATGACTATAGTTTATAGTTTATGCTGCTCTTTTAGATTAATCAACTTGGAAAATTTGAACTCCATGAAATTGTTTTAAGCATTTCAGTGATTCTTGAAAATAGGGACAAAATGGGTGAAGGTGGTGACAAACTAGTGAGTAAAATGAAAAACTCGGTACATGTGAAGTGATGCAATTTATGTAAAATACATTAAAATGAATTAACTGCACATTTAAGTGAGATTTGACAATTTCACTGAAAAAGTCACAAAATCTGATGGAGTCGACATTGACGGAGGTGACGAAATACCAAACTACCTCAATTTATATAATGTTAATCTGAAGGAAGCCATGTTTTAGCTCATCAAGTCCTTTAAATCTTTACATTATACCAAAATTAAGCTTTTATTTCACAAAATTTCAAAGTTTTGTTAATCGTCGGTTATGGTGTCGACACATCATGGTTGTGACAAACAACTTAGGAATAAAAAAAGAAAAAACTAAATAACATAAGCTAACCAGAGCTAACTAGCTTCTTAGCAATGGAAGAGAAAGGAAGTGGTCATGGGGTCCTCAGAAGTTCTGGTGCCCCCCAATAATGCCTGATTTTTTTTTTACATTTTTTTTCATTTCTGACGGTGTTGACAAAAACTAAGGACAAATTTTAATGGAGTTGGAAAATATATAAAAAATATTTTTTACTCAGTTTATTGATACATTTATAATTATTTATATGACTACTTATACTTAATTGTCATGATATATAATTTTAGTATTTCTTTAATTGTTTTAAACTATTATGTGTTGAGTTCTGCTAATGGACAAAGGCTTTTACAGGCATCATCCACCAACTACAATGTTTTAAATAAAAAAATATTCAGCAAATACCAGGAAAATATACATTGTTGTCTCACATGACCAGGTTAGTTTAGTCAGATATTTGAAAAAATTATATGTTGTGTATATTTTATTCAAATTTTGTGCTTTATCCATAGGACCTGTTTTGTCCCTATTCTCAAGAATCACTGATTTATTTAAAATTTAAATTCTTGTGTAGTTTGCAGATTGGATTGCAGCTGAATATTTCATCTGATTGTGATCCAGATTTTTCTGCAGAGGAACAAACTTATTCTGAATGTATCATTTGTGTGGGTAATTGTAGCACCTTTGACCTGCCAGCGCCAAACTATTTCCAGTTCCCTTTGTAACAATAGTTTGGTTTTTTCAGACTGCAACCCAGTTTGAGGAAACCCACAAACAGGAACATTTGTTATTCTCTTATAAAACATTTTTCAAAAGTTTTTCAACCGTTAAACTGAATTTACTTCACATTCTGCAAACATTTCTTTTCTCTGTTCGCTCAAGAACCTTCTACGTCTCGCTCAGTTTCTCATATGGATCAGTTTCACACAAATCTTAACATTTTTCTGCACCAACAGATTATAAAATAATTAAGGAAAAACAGGAAGTGTTAATCTGTTCAACACATTTATTGAGCAAATGTATCAAATTAGTAGTTTTTGTTATACATCAACAAAAATTGTTCACAGTTTACACTTGAAAGAAAAAAATTTACACTGCTGTCAAATTGCCTGGTTAACATCGTTATTTGGCAGAATAAAGATTCAACAGCAGATTTTAGGGAAATTTACAAGAGGCGGGTTCCAGATGAAAGACCTGTCGCTGTTAAATGAGCTGGGGGGAAAATAAAAGAGAAAAAGGACAGATGGGACAGTCTCCTTCCCCAGCATGTCTAAATTTATAAACCAGTCTGTCCAGTGACCTTTAGTCAGTCTGGATGGGTTTAATGGGATTCGTTTTTTTCTGACAGGTTCTGCTATTTCTTACACAAAACAGGGAAAAACAGAAAGGGAAAAAAAACTAAAAAAGGTTATTTTCTCTAAATCATGGGACACTAATCTTACATTTTACCACCGTGAACTGAAGAAAACTATAAATAAGCAATCAAACAGAAATTAAACAGTATTCAGCTTCTGAATCTTACACGAGTCTTAAAAGTGAGTCTATTGTCTTAATTTATGGCACTAAATAACAGTAATAGAAACTTCAAGCGCTGCTCAGAATCGGGGCCTGTTGGGCAACACCCCCCTCTACAGGCCGAGCCTGATCACTGCATTGTCGTGTTCTCCACAGCCAACATGGAACTACCATCAGGGTACCACAAACTTACACCCAACCCTTGTAAGTTTCAAATAATAAGTCAATCAAAACAACAAAAACATAAGACCACATAAGAGTTAGATTGAGAAAAGGAGAAAGTAAAAAAAAGAAAAGCACCAAGTGCATCGCAAATTGTGCCTTTTCTGATTTTAATATTTGACCACAGACTCCATCAGGTTTTACTTCTTTTCTTTCTTCTTCTCCTATAACAAAATAAACAAAAGAAATAAATTAGTGTAGCTACAGAAGATTATGGTCAGACTAATTATTTGTTGGTAAAGTTGCAAGTCGTCATAAAATTATCATAAAGTTAATATTAGCAGAATAATGACGCAACATGAGAAGGAAGTTGTAAAATTACTTTTAAAAAAACCTGCGATAATGATATATGATATGAGATAATGGGTTTTGATAATTAAGGATTTGTCGTGAAGCTCGTTTAATCCATTAGATTCATCCTTCAAAATCAAATGCGTTATTTTCACAACAGTTTCAAAGTCCTGCACTAATAATTTGGTCTTTTACAAAAGACTCTTGTAAAACTGATACCAAAGTATAACTTCATAAAACTATTCATAAAACTTCTAAATTATTCTCCTAAGATTACAACTTTCTTCTGGTAATAAGACTTCGACGTAGAACTTTCTCTGGAAATATTCTGAATTTATTACAACTATTCTCATAATATTAGGACTTTTTGTTGTATGGCTGTTCTTGTAATACTCTGACTTTATTCACATATTATTACGACTTTATTCTCATAATACAACTTTCATCTTGATTTATTGTGACTTATCTTTAAATATAACTTAATTTTCTTTTGTTTTCCATCAACCTACAGCCCAAAGACTATGTTGACATTAAACTGTGTTTATAAATCTTTTGCAAGAGTTCTCATCAAAATTTACTTACAAGAAACCAAAGAGAAATGTCCAACATGAGTTTTATTCCAGCTCAGCTGAAGGTTTTCTGTGTTTTATAAAATTCTTGTTGGCACCATAAACCAGGCTGGATTGTAACCAAAGAAGAAACCAGCTGGAGACAGGAATCCACCCTGATCGATGATCAACTGGCTGAAAACAAAAACCCTTGTATGCTTTCTGACAACACTCTTCAGAGTGAAGAAAACTAGGAGTTAATCATTTTCAGTAGATGTGAAGCGTTTAAAAATGTGGAGGAAGCAGAAATGAAAGAATTTAAAAGGGAGGATTCATTTTTCAGGCTGAGAAAGCTCCAGCTTTTAGAAGATAACAGAAAGTTGCAGTTGCTACATTTTAGCCTTTTCAGTTTTCAACCTCTGTCTTTCTGGAAACTGTCAAAGTAAAATTCAACAAGTTGTTACATTCCTGCCTTTTGCAGTCTTTTCACTTCTTTTAAATAGTCTTTTATTTAATTACAAAATCACATTTGTATTACTGATCGTTAGCCATCAGTTTCATATTTGTTTGGATCAGAGTATCTAACAATGGTACTGTACAGTCTGCAATTCTTACCTCTTTTACATTTAAACCGGCAGCTGAGAGGAAAGAGGAACATCTTGAACCAGCTGCAAAAATCCCTTCTGATAGTTCCTTCAGGAAGAAACTGCTGGATTTTTAATAACTGCACAGTATTTTCTTACACTGTATATTTACTCTCACTGAACATTACATTATTCTGTGTTTGTTTTAAATCTACATTCTGTATTATCCAGGCCTTGAAATTGGGCCTCTGCCTCTTTAAAAGCTCCTGCTCTTTCTGAAACTCCGCCTTCAGGAAGTCTTCACTCCTCTATGAACCCTTAACGATGTTTTTGCCACTGTTACTCTGAGATGCAGCTCCCATAATGAGCTCACCACCAGGTGTTTGCTAATTGCTACAGGCTAGTCTGAAGGAGCCGAGTGGGGGAATCACAGAGGAGGGCGGGTTGGAAACGTGGAACTCTGAGGAAAAGGCGGGGCTAGGCCCAACCAGATGTTTTGCACGGCTGGATGGTTGCCATGGAGATTAAATCATTTCTCAAACATGCATGAAAGAATGTTTCTGATGAGGGAATAAAATTCTAAAATGATGCAAAGCTGAAAAAAAGTCAATTTCCCATGATACTGCCCCTTTAAATTTCCTGTCCATTTGCTGCTGTTACACCTGAATTTCCCCACTGAAGGACAATAAATATTATTTCTAGTCTAATAAAGGAAGTCAGATTATGGTATATTTGGGATACGCCCATTGGAGCACAACTATTTACAACTCTTGTGATATTTAGATTGTAAAAAGTTACGTCGTCTTGATGCGAAGTGGAACTGCTCAGTTTAGACAGCAGCTGTTAAACATCATTTTTTTTTATCATATTTTAGGCTCTGTTGGCCTTTATTGAACAGTAAATTGACAGGAGATTTGGAAAAGAGAGAAGAGACCTGAGACCAGGATTCGAACCCAGGAGGACCGGCTCTGTACACGGGGGGCGCGTTCTACCAACAGAGCCACCCAGCGACCTCTGACCTCTCAGATTAATGAGTCATCAAGTCCTAGAAACAGCTCAGAACGTTGCAGCCATACCTGAACGTATATCTGCGGCCCCATCATCTTCTCTACACATCAGAGGTAGGTTGTGAAATTTCTGCACTCCCTCTCTTTCTCTACAAATATAAAACATTTGCCTCGGTCTTTACATGGTGAAGAAGCCTAACCAGCCACATCAGGGAACAAACTCTTAAGATTCTTAATAAGTGCTTGTATTTGTTGTGTTTCTTAAAATGAAAATATTTAGAAATTTTTCAGGCTTTTCTAATTTAAATACCTTGTTTATATCATTATTTCAACGAAAGATGTTTTAAATATGACTGCCTTTAGATAAAAACAAGCCAATTTTTTAGTTGGTAAACCTCAGTAAATAAAACTGAAAGTAGGTTTAAAGCTCCATTTGGTGTTGGCTAAATGAAAAACCGAAGAAAATGACTGAAACCTCGTCAGATGATGATGCGATGGATTCTTCAAAACTAAAATCAAGGAAATTATGGACAACCCTGACCATCCTCTGCATGAGTGTCTTCAGCCAGAGGCCTCTTCAAACTCACTGTGATACAGACTGCTACAGGAGATCCTTCCTGCCAACAATAACTCTTAGAACATTTTGAATTAAAATGAGTTACAACATTTCATTTCCCTTTGGTATCAAGAAAGTATTTTTGATTTTGAATGTGAAATGTGTTTCCTTCCTGTCTGCTGAGCAACTCCAATGATAATTCACAATTGGTTGGCAAATTTTATTTCCTTTTGGAGGCGAGGGGACCCAGAGGAGCACTGGTGACACGCTGCAGGAACGTCTCCGCGACGCGACCCGTGACTAACGCAGGTCGGAGCAACGTTTCTGGAGTTTCCGTACCTTATCATTCATGGCCAAGATGATCATCAGCTTTCTGAAGATTGTGATAAAATCCAGGAACAAGTCCACACAGTGCCTTAAAGAGCAGAACAGACGAGGTCAGGACTATGTGCCTGGGAGCCGATGGCGACTCTACGTGCATTTGCATGTTATTTGGTTAGGAAAACCAGATCAGGAGGCCCAGGTGAGGCGTGTCGACAGCTGATAGAAGAACTCACCACACGTAGTCCTTGTCTCCGTTCTCGGCCTTTTCGATGATGAGCTGAGTGTCAAAGAGGACGAAGCCGCACATGACTAACAGACCGAGGCACATGTGCACCTGGCAGGGACAAAAATACACAACGTGATGAACAACAACACCGTTAACTTCCTGGTTCAATCAAATAATTAACAAAACAAGCAAAATGCTGTGGAAAACATCCATGAATATACATGCACAGCACTCAAGGTGGTTGCAATTTTCAACATAACAGAGCAATTAACAATACATTAGACAACGATAGAAGCAATGTACTGTGAAATCATAAAACCATAAATAAAGTGGAATGAATTACAGTCTGCAGTCTAAACATCCAGGATTCAGAATGTTGTGTTTTTATGAGCAGAGATGATAATCCAAGTGTTTTATTTTTATTTAAAGATGATCTACTTTGCTTCTTTTAAAAGATTAGGATATGTCTATGGGCTACAAAATATATTCTTTAAATTTTTTCCACCAAATCATTGTCAGATATTGAGATTTTAGTCAGAAGGAGCCATTTAGGGCCTCCTGTCATTTTAACTTCAAATAAGCTGCTGCTTTCCAGACACCAAAAATCATTAACTTACTGCCAAAGAAACGACTGAATGTTTTTTTTTTTGTTTTTAACGCTCTGGCTGTTTTTAGAAGCAGTTGAAACACACACAAAAGTACAAAAAGGTGCAAAATGTAAATTTTGTAAATCCAATTTAAGAAATAAATTAAAAAGGTCTTGATTTAGAAATATTAGCATATTTTTTAAAACTCTCACTTGAAATTGTTTTAGCAATCCCAGCTGGTGCGTCTCTAATTGTAATTATCTGATGATGACGCTTCCAAAAATAACTGAAAATCATTGAAAGGGAAGAAAGACAGAAAAGTTTTCTTTTCTCTGAATGTTTTCCACAACGTTATCAGATACAACAATGAGTCATTCAGCAGTTATGCTCAACATGGGTTTATATGCAAACATGAATGTGAACAGTAATAACATCCGCCGTCAAAAGAGGGTGAATATAAAGAAGTCAGGGTAGAAAAACGTCTGCATGTTTCAAGACTTGCCTTGAACAACATCATAGACCCGAAGAAGATGTTCATCAGAGACATGAGGAAGAGGAAGGAGAGGCCGGACATCAGGGTGCCTGAGAGCACAGGAGGTGGATTCAGGGTGAGGTTATAGTATTCAACCAAAACAAGATGGCTTCCAGCAGAGGGGTCCTCACCTCCCAGGAACAGGTAGCTCCTGCGCTTCGCGTAGAGCGCGCTCAGAGTGAAGCAGATGAAAATCACTGAGGATCCCAGAAAGGCCGTCATGATGATGCTGGAAGGAAAATGACCAGAGCGAGGAGTAAATCCAGCTGCCCAAAGCTCCGGAGGCTAACGGCTAAAGCTTGTTTAGATAATAAACACACATTAATCTTTCACGTACCTCGGGTTGATCGCGATGACAAAGTCCAGTGTGGGGCCGAGGCCGATGCCTGGAGCGGGAGAGAGCAGCGCAAACACCGGCATGAACCTTCGCATGATTACAGACCAGCTGCCAAACGTACTAATTTAGACTGGAAATAAGTCGGTTTACCAGTGAGGAAGGCAAATCCAGCAAGGATGGCCAGTCTCTTCTTCTCTGTCTGAGGTTTGTGGGGTGTCATGGCGAGCCAGAACATCATGGCCAAGGAGCCGATCAGAGACAACACGCCGCCCTGCAGGGACGGCGCACAGCAAATCAGCTCACAGCCACAACGTTTGGTTGGAAACGTTTATTTTAGGTGTGTCTGAGTTACTTTTATCAAAACAATTCAAACACAGTTTGGAGAGAAATCTGAAGACTGTGTGTGTACTGGAAGAAACCGAAATGAAACGATGTAGGATGAGGTCATATTCCTGTTTAGAGATATTAGAGTTTTTTTAAACATGTCCACCTCAAAGGCATCTGAATGAGCCTTAAAGCAACATTTGAAGTTTAGTGCATGCAAAACGCTCTTATTGTGAAGGTTAGAAGGAAGTTGTGTCTCAGATTTTCATTTGTGCTGAATCGTTTAACAATGCAGCAAAAAAGATCATAAGACTGAAAACAGAAAGCCTCATTATTCTTAAGCATAAGCAAACCATTAACAATAATAAACCTGACAACTTGATGACACGTTAACGGAAAAATAATCCAGGTAAAAGGTTCATCAGGTAAAAGGAAGTAGAGATAGATGGCAGAACAATAAAACATTCTGCATAATCTCCAGCACAGTTTGCAACCAGAACACAAAACAACATTTAACAAACGTCCAGACAAAACATGGCTGCACAGACTGGAACCATGCTGGGGTAGTTTATGTGATTAGATCACCAAGAAATGGACCTTAAACCCGATATAAGGATTTGGACAAGAAAAGCTTCATCTCTACATGTTTTAACAAGACATATTAAACATAAGCGAAGAGCCACCAGCCTCATGAAAGAGCCGATGAACTGAGCATGCGGCTCTTCGGTTTGCTTTCAGTTTCTCTGAAAGATTAAAATCATCAAAAGGAACAAAGAAAGGACAGACGCCGCGTAGCGACAGAATTTAAAACATCCACACCAAACTGGGACAGACTTCGTTAGACCTCTGAGTGTTTCATTCTGGCGCTGATCCGTCAGCTGTAGAGGAGGTTCTGTGAACTGGTACCGTCACGTTTTAAACCAATCCAGGTCCATCTTCAGACAGCAGGCTGCCCAAGCGCCTGACATGATACTTTTTCTGGACTATAAATTATGAAAGTAATTATTAGAATTAGCTCAAATATTGTTGTTTTGAGGCCAATTTCAAGTAATATGCTGATAATAATAAAAGTTTAACCTGTGCATCAGAATGGAAATGACAAAACTCATTTTACTTTATCATGCGATTAATTTATGACTTATTGCTTACATGTGCAACCCGTATCTGAGTTTGAACGGCATGTTGCATGTTATGGGACGTTTACATCACCAGATTATGTGTCGTGATTCTACACCAGAGGAATCTGGACGTAAACAACGCCTGAAGCAAGCGACACTTTGAATGGAACTAGTCAGTGGAAACCCGATTTAATCAGTATTTAGGGAAAATGTTTGAGTATTTCATTTTTATTTCAGTAAAAAGTTTGCCGCTGCTCTTTTTGGGGTTGTAACCCGTTAACACAGAAATCTGATTATTGTCACATTTAGAATGGAGAGCCACGCAAAAATAAACAGGATTTTATGAAACTAAATAAAAAATGTAATCAAACATCCAGATCAGCTGTGTGAACGTAGCTCAATGTACAGCAGCCTTATCAGTCCAGACCAGCCTCTCCACACGTATCTCAGTGAACCTTGGTTGCCCATAAACGTCTCTCTGTGCAACTTGTGTTAAACTCTTTAGATCACTCTTTTGAAAGACCAAACTTCTGCTGAATCACAAAGGACCAACATTTTGTAAATGCTACATCTCATCACATTCCTATTTCATTGAAATCTAACTTATTCCACCCTGCCAATGTTGTTTAAAGGAGTGAAAAAGTTGTTTTTTTTGGGTTTGTTTGTTTTTTTAAAGCAAATGAACTGTAATTGGTCATAAGATCATGGCAGAGACGTGGCGGTTGGTTCGTAATCTTTGAAAACTTTTATTTCAACAGAATTAGCTCAAGTTTGCCTGCTTCTGCTTAACTTCACCATTTAAAAGCTCAACCTAGTCCTGCTGCATTTCATTCTGACCTACCTGGAAAAGGCGGGTGACCACGTGAACATATGAGCCGGCTGCGGCCACAAACATACAGACAGCCAAGCTGGAGTACACATTCTTCAGGTGCACCTGGGTGGAGTGAGATCTGCAGAGAAGATTCCAGCAAAAGGCGCATGAGAGACGGCGACACAAGTTAAAGAGTCTGAGCGTCACACACTGAATCGACAGCAAGCTTACGCACATTTGGGAGAACCTGAAGATGGCGTCAATATTGATGTTGCGGTCGAACACGTTCATGATGGTGTCAGGTATTCAGGATCTTAAGAGTGTTTTGATCCAACAATGCCTCCTGTGAAACGAAATTAAATTACTGCTTCATTTTATTGACCTTTGATTTTTATTGTATGGTCATAAAACACTGGTTTGTACAAGAGAGAAAAGACTCAAGGATAGTTAAGGATAAGGATTTGCTAACAATTCATTTTACTGCACATAAATGTTTGCACCAAAATAAATCATTTTTAGCAAAGATATAGAAATAGGGTTGTCAAATAATTTAGCTTTGTGAGAGCTTGAGTAATATGATGTGCTATAATAAAGTATAACTTAAAATAAATAGAAATTTTCCTCACTGCTTCTCATCAGAGCTTTTAGCCTTTTTTGAGATCTTTAAAAATGTAAGCTCTGTTATCAATCCAACAGGCTGAACGCAATTTAGCATGCCAAGTGTGAATTTACAATTAAATATATCAGCAAACAATAACTGCATTTAAAACAGTCATTTGAAATATTAATATTAACATTACACCAAGGAAAAGTGTTATTTGATGCTTTAACCTTTCAAACAGATAATCTGTATATATGTATTCAATCATGGGGTTTTCTGAAAATGTTTCATTCTAAATCAAAACAACGGTAATTGTGTTGACATACATAAACAATAACTAATATTTATTACAATAGGCGTTAATAAATATCAAATTCAACAGATAATGTCAACAACAGTTGGATTTCCCTTTTTAGTTTTTCCACTAGTCTGAATACAAATAGATTTCTGGTAATTATTTCTTGTTCTAGATATTTAAACCATTTTAAAAATGGTTTTAAAATATTAAAATGGTAAATATTTAAACAATTTTCAGTTCAAATTTAACACCCAATAATACAATGCAAACTCAGTGATATTTTCTCAATAAAAACAGCTATTATTTTTAAATAATCTACATTTGGAATCAATCACCGACTGGCGCTCCGTTAAAACAAATTACGACATAATTGCGTAATTTAAAAAGACGTTAAACTATTGGTTAACATCAAATGTCAACGGCTAACTAGCACATATACAAATACACCGAGCAAATAAAAGCTGTGCAAACAGACGCTAGAGTTCAGTTTCCACGTTCAAATTTAAATGTAGCCCAAAAGTTCATTTATAAATACAGACCAAAAAAGGCGCTACGTGGTTATTTATGAATAGCTGTTGTAAAGTCAGCGTTAACTAACGTCGCTAGCCTAGCCTAGCTCGCTAGTTAGCTACCTGGCTAACGGCTGCTAAATCTGCCAACACAACTCGACGTCTTCGGTGTTTTTCAACAGGAACCCGCTGCTATAACCAAAGGCGGTTTTACAGCTAGCATTAAAATACACCCATACAACAAAACACATTGGGGCAACACACCTCCTGGGCTCTGCCTTCCGAAATGTTCCGGAGCTTTCCTGGATCGCTCGCTGCTACAGTTTCTTAACAAACCAGTACGTGTCAGTCAGATCGAGTCATTCTGCTGATGTCACCATGGAAACACCCAGAAGACTTCGTGACACCGAAGTCGGCACTCGATTTGTAGCTTCTGTAACCGGCTGGGTCCACCTTTGATCAGTTCAGCAACTAAACTGATTCTATTGATACAACCGTATTGATTGTAACTTCTTTAGAAACAGAAGTAATAAATAAAACCTGGAATTTATTTGTGACAAACAGACAACAACAACAAAATAATCTTAATTGGGATATCTCTATCCAAAAGTTGTAATTAAATAAGAACAGTATGTATTTTATGTATTTTATTTCCAGTAAAGGTTCAATGTAGCTGGCCAAGAAATTACTTAAAACATATTTGGTAAAAAAGGCTACTTTTAATTACTTTTCCAATAATGGTTCACAACATTTGACTCAATATGTTATTAATACAGTCTGAACTGCTCAGTAAAAATGCCAGTGTTGAATTAACACCCAAAAGCGTCTATGTGTGTCCAAGTCAACAGGTGTTAAAGTAACACTTTTGAAAGTGTTAAAAGATTGACGCCCATTTTTTGTTAAATTAACATTGGTCTATAATTCTGAAATGGGTTTAAGAAAAGTTAAACTTTCCATTTCTGTGTATTGTTTTGAATATTTTCCACTGTATTTGATTGATATTGACACCTTGTGGGTCAATTATTTACTTTTTTAACACCAGATTATGTTTTGTGATCAACACTACACTGGTGTTACTTTTAATATATTTTAACAC
>CAEGAF010160180.1:0-19746 GCA_903067075.1 Micropoecilia bifurca
TTTATTATTAATTTTTCATTCTCTTAAGAATGTAGAGCTAATTAAATGATCTAAACCTTAAAGTGGTTCCAGTTTCTCTCGATGGCCAACCTGTTGAAACTGTGGCAAATTTTAAATACCTTGGGTCGTTCCTGGACAGTCAGCTCAACTTTGCTGAAAACACTGACTATATTTTGAAGAGCTGTTCTCAGAGACTCTACCTTTTAAGAAGACTTAGTGATCATGGTGTGACCCAACTGGACTCTAGTTGGGTCACCCTTATGTCTTGAATTTGTGGGGGCGGGGAATCCTATTTTATCACTACGGAAGGGATAAGTGAAAGCGGATATGAAACTGGTGGGTTCGATACCTCAAAAAAGGTTAAGAACCACTGATCTACATGATAGAACTCATTGTGATTCCATATGTTCACTAATTATCTTAACAGCCATGTTTTCAAAAACATTCTCCTCGAGAGATATGGCACATTTATAAGCAAAGTTAAAAAAAGAAAAATATATACATTTCTTACATTTCCTGAGCTCACCACTGATTCAAATCTAAGCCTCAAGACCTCAGCAAAGCAATTTCCCTTTTCTGTGGTGTGAACTGTTGTTGTAATAAGCATGTTGCTGCCTTCCATCATAGTACAGTGGAACATCAATCAGGACTGTGGCTGCTAATGGAGCTTCAGTGGTCATCACAGACGGACAGCCCACTGACAGATGAAGGAACAGAGCAAAAACATCATCCGTGGTTTTGCAAGGAAAGACACAAACACACTTTCATCAGAGGACATTTAAGTGATGACAACGCGCTGCAGTATGGGAGATACTGGAAATCGAGAAACAACATTTATATGTACAAATGTAAGCAACATAAAAGTAATACAATATGAGAGCAAACAACCTCTTGCAGTTTTATTGCATTGAAAAAAGAACATTACTACCAATGTTTTTGAGCAAGACGTAGATTTAATTAGACCCTATCAAACACATAAATTGGTCATTCTGCCTCCCAGGAGTCACACTGGGCCAATAGCTGTTAACCTTCTGTCTCTATCAGTGCTGTTGTCCCCAGAACTATTAATATACTGGTGGGGATCATGTTGGAACGACTCCAGGGAATGTTTTCATTGGTTCTCAATAAGGGGCTGATTATCTCCAACTGTTTATTCATGCGAGTCAGATTATTCCTCGGGAGTATTTTGAATTTGTATCTCAGACAAACAGTCCAAGTTCGGTGTGCATTGACTTCAGTGTCTCATAAATTGCAATTTGCTTGCTGAGCCACCATGCAGCATGGGGGAGTGAGATGTCACATAAATAAATGTTTGCTTTTCGAACCATTCTGTTTTCTCAAGAATATGAACTACTGGTAGGTTAGGTGCACGACCTTGGATTTGGCTTTGACATTGTAAAAACATAATATCTCATTCCGTCTAAACAAATACTTGGATAGTGAGTGAGAGTTATACCAATCTGCATTTCCCCCTGTCTGTAGATTCAGATGGTCCCCCCCTGTTGTTGGGGAAATGACCGGTGCACTTGACCATCTGTCAGGAAGCAAAGAGCTTTTTCTGGTCCAAAATGTTACTGAGGCCAAAAGGGTCAGCAGCAGGGACAAGGACAAATCAGAGAGATGCTCTATTATTCAAACTGTACTGTACTACTGTACAGTAGCACTGTAATACTGTAATGTATGAACTTTATTTTACATGTGGTGTTTCTGTCCATTTTAGCAAAATTGCAATATGGAAGTAAGCTGAACCTTTGTGGTTTTTGTTGTTATTTTCACCTCTTTAGTTTTATATTAGAGAAAATATAAGAAAAGGGTAACATTTTTACACTTTTTCAAAAGAGGAAGTAAAATGATGCATATTTTTGATGTATCTCTATTTTTATTTTAAATACAATTTTAAAAGGAGTATGACTCATCTGTATTCAGCCCTCTTCATTCTGATACCCATAATTAAACTCTGAAGGAATTTGACTTTCCTTCAGAAGTCAAATTAGTAACTAAAATCCACATTTGTGTGATTTAATCTAAATATAAATGTAAACAATTATTTATGTGGAAATTAAATGACACACAATAGGACACATTTCAGATTTTTATTCAGAAAAATGTAAAAACAAAAAACAAAAACCAAACAAAAAGATATGTAATAAGTTCTGTGTAAGTTCTTGCCAGATGGTGCAGGAAGTTTCACAGTCTGGCTGCAAAATCACTAACAGTTTAAATGACCTTCAAATAACCTTGCTCCAATCTTACAGAAACATCACTAAGGAATAAAAAAAGAACACATGGAGATATAAGACCTTGTAGACATTTTCCCCACCAATAATCGGTCTGTTGTTCATATACACTTAATTCTTAGAGTGGCCGCGGGAGCTGCTGCCTTTCCGCACCAGTCAGTGGGCGAGAGGTTATTGAACAAAGTCAAGTGAAATCAATCAATCAAACTTTATTTACAGAGCAGACAAACTTTATACAAACTGAGCAAGTATATAGTAAAATTAAAAGTAGAACAATGGCAAATTTAAAGCAGTTTATCATCAGGAACTGTGGAAATGCGGCTTCCTCAAAGAGGCTTGACCGGTTTACATTTAAACATTTGCATTAGAAGAAAAAAACCGATTTATGTAAAATACGAAAAAAGACAAAGAATTGACTCAACATGATATTTGTTTTGCAGGTAACAATTTAAAGACGATGCCCAACAGGCAGCAAGCATCTGTGAAAATAACGCATTTATGACTTATTGTTCTAAATTTCTTTTTAACTGATCATGATAGCTACTTAAAGTAAAACGTGGGCACATTACAGTGTGGAAGTCAATTAGCAAACTGTGTTCTGCTGCATCATAGAATATGATTTTAAAGCCTGTGAAACTAAATTTCAACAAATGATTTTACAAGCCATAAAGATTTTATTTGAAGAGACAGGAAAGACATTTCCTATCGGAAAGAAGAATAATTGAATTAAACAAATTAAATTAAAGGTGCACTGAGGTGTAAGCGCTGTCAATAGCAGAAACATATGGCCGTCTGTATGAATAAGTATCGGAAATATTAGTGTAGTGAATCACTAAACCATGATTTTATCAGCAACTATAAAATCCAAGTGTCATCAAAATGCCAGCGGTTTAGTATTTTAGGGTAATTGGAGTATCTTTATTTCATAGTGATTGTGATGGAGACCAGGGGTTCCATCCCATATTGATCATTGATATGTTTATTTACTGTTTAAATGTGTTTTGTGTTCTTTATTTCAGTTACATTGTGACATTTACTAAATATTCTTTTGGGTAGGGAAACTGGCCATCTTTCCTGTTCAGAGAATGTGGGGGGAAATGTCAGTTTGTTTCTTATGGGTTTAATTTGAGTTGATTGATTGCTTGAGTTTGAGTGCTTGCCTTTCTGGGTGTGTCTCAGCTAGGTAGAGCGGAAAGGGAGACAAATGCTGTTGGAGCAGACCATCTTCCACTGAGAAGGGTAATACTCTTAGGATTTATATTTAGTTGCAGTTACTTTTGATTGACCTTAGATCAGTTTAGGTTTAATCATTTGCATGCATGTAAACATTTGTATCATTTATTGTCTGTTTGATTTATGGAAATAGTGTTTGTTCCTTGTTTGTCTTGTTTTGATGACCCCTTACCAGGTGTAAGTGTTGTAACTTGCCACAGGTACAAATGTAAGCTGTTTTGGTTCACTGAAGAAAGAGGAAGGTGTTGGTGTTCACCAGGAGTATGAAATAAAACCCACCTCAAAAGACATCAAGTTGCCTCACTTCTTTCATCAATGTAGAGCCTCCGCCGGTCAAAAGTGACAGTGATCTGTGTTGAGAATTCATGTTAATAAACCAACACAACAAAAATAAAAAGTCTAACACAAATAAAAGTTAAAGAAAAGGACAGCTTTCTTTTTGACGACTAAACTTACTTCCTTCTTCTACTTTACTGCACTTGACGATTTGTTAGTTTTTGCTCCCTGATCATAAGATCACATTTAAAGTCAATGCTATTAGCTACAGCTCCTTCTTGTTCTTCAAATGCTTCCACATGTCCCTTCTTCATGTATTAACCCCCCTATAGGGCCCCAGTATTAACAGACCTTTGATAGATCTGATGCTGTATGACTGAGATATTTGATATGCAGTGAGTGAAGGGTAATAAGGCAGCCTAATCAAGTGCCCTTGCTGAAGGCCACAACTGTACTCTGTTTATGTCCCAGGGTCCTCCTCTCTGCCCATGTGAGTTTGTGTTGTCTGAAGTATTTACTCTGCAGCAACACTGTGTGAATATCTAATTAAACTGCTGTCACGTTTAGCCCAAAACAACGCGGCCGTCTACACTGTTTAGTCAGAGATGATTTACAAAGCTCTGCTTGTGATAAACTGACATGTTTGCTGCGACATATATCAGAGACAAATACACAAAAACACTCCATTTGTCGTTGATGATGGACTATCTGCGACTGCAGCGCCTTCCAATATAATCCGTGCAATTTGTAAAGCATAACTGATGTGCATTAAATGAGGAAAAATAGAAGTTTGTGCATGTGTGTTCGGGGCTCTCAGTCTGTATGCAAAGGTTCTAGAGTTGAAGCTTTTATTCTGAAATATTATCATAGTTTAACAGAGAAGCTTTAGAAAATCATTATTTTTATTATTATTATTACCATGCGTTTATTGCTATGAAATAAAGGCATGAGGTTTACACGTTGATCACAGGTGTGAATAAATGTAGCAAAAAGAAAGTGCAAAAATTCCTCATTTGGGATAAACTTTCACGTGAAGGTTTTCCCACAAGTTTTTACTCCAGGATCAAATTTCCACATGTGAATCATGTTTCGTGTTACTCCACAATTTTAGACAAGGTACGTTTATTTTTGTAGCATATATTTCTGCAGCAAGACGATTTAAAGTGCTTTTCATGACAAAACATCAAACAACAAACAAAGAACATTACAACTTTATGGCAGGATAATGGAAAGTAAAAAAATATGTTGGAATACATACTAAAATTAATGATGTTTAACTATAAAAAAACAAGATTTTTAGCCGTGATTTTAGTGTTATTGTTTTTAAGACCTAACCTGGAGGAAAACCCATAACTCACTGGAGGAATATTACACTGTGACCTGGAAACACCTCTGACTTCTCCAGGAATCTTGCTGTCAGGGATTTGTCTTGCCTTCCCACCTTCATTTCCTTCCTTTCTGACCTTGAATAAAGCAGATGAAAATGTACGGATGAATGATTTTTATTATACAGAATATGCTAAGAATTACGACATATATTACTGGAAGCCATTATTAATCACCAACACCTTTTGAGGCCAAGGTAATACGGAGGAATTATATGTATTCGTGTAGCCGTAAAGCTCCAAAATCACAAAATGACACAAAACTACAAATTGTAACAGAAAATAACTTGGTAATTTCTTTTGGTGTTGTCTTTATCATGCATGTCATGATTTTCTTTTGTTCTATTCTTAGCCTTATTTAATTGGAATGGCTTTGATATTCTGGACATTTTTTTATTCGGTTCCAGTAAATGTGTGTCATTACACTTTTCTTTTCATAATTGGGCTTTTAAGTCTGGGTATTTGGTATTTGTTATCTTCTCTCTTGTGTAGTTTGCATTACTCATTGTAAGGTAACCTTTACACAGCTTAAAGTAAACATAAAATATTTTACATCACTTAATCTACACCAACTTAAAATCATGAAACTAAACCAAACTGTATAACTCCTGTGATGGCAGCCACACTATGTTTCCTTCAGTGTTATAAAAGTGCTGTAGATATCAAAGAAAAAAAAATCACTTAGAATTTTGATGCTGGAAAATTGGCCTGTCTCTTTAAGAAGCTCGCATTGTTTCCAACACTTTGCCTTCAGCATGTTATCTCAACAGTGCTCCTCCCGGATGCTGTTTACAACCCTTCTTATGGAGTCTTGGGACTCAGAAGTCGTTCATATGATTAGTTCAGCAGACTCACAGTTCCACCAGGTGTTTGCTAATTGCTACTGCCGCTAGTCTGGAGTTACTGGAAAGTCTCTGTGAGCCCAAAACTCAAACCCAAAGCTTGGGGAATGCAGGTCTGAGGAGCTTTGGGTAAACAGTACCTATGATTTATCAAACATGCATAAAATAATCAGAGAGAATAACATTATAACAAGATGTAAAGCTCAATAATAGTCGATTTTACCCCCAGCCCATCCCTATAAATTGTCTTTAAGTGGAAGAAAATAATTTTAGTTGGATTTGCTCTGGGTTGTTTGCTAAGGCTTTCATGTCAAGATGTCGTTACGCCAACCATGAACAACTGAAACAGCTCTGCTCTCATAAAATATTGATAAAATTCATAATCAGTTGAATTTGTTATTTCTGCTTGAAAAGCATAATCTCTCTGAAGTAACACAGAAAGATATGAGTGCAAGCTGTTTTTTTTCTTTTAGCAAGTAGTGACTGATTTGATTTATTTTTTTTAAATTATAGTATCTGGACTCCGTTTCCTTGAAAACGTCTTTTTTGAAGCTTTCATAATATTTGCTTGTCATCTGTTTAAAAAAAAAGAGGCATTCAGTGGTTTATTCTGCACTGTTTCTAAGAAGAATCCCAACTATCTATCCCTGAAACAAGCTTACTTCTTCTCTTGAGAAACAGACAACACTGACAGGAATCTGCTTGGACAAAAAGGCCCATGCATTAACTTGAGCCTGGCCTGACCGAATGGACCTATTTATCCACAGACTCAGATTCAATTAGGACAAAGACAATGGTGAGAAGACATCCATTACCACCCACAGCATGTTTCCAACAGTGGCAGTGAAGTATGTTGGTGGACAGAACAAGAGGAGGAGGAGATTGTTGCTCTCCAGGACTGAACTGTAGCTTTTTAACCAAAGCAAGTGATTGAAAGACTCAGCAAGTTCACAGGCGCTACTGCTGTGCCCCAAATGCACAAAGTAATTCAACTGTAAACTAGAGCACACTCTGTTTTTAAAGGATAATTCTAGCTGAAAATTATTTCAACAAGACCCGTTAGAAGTGAAATGATGTGATTATTCAGATTTTGAAGACATAAATAATACATCACATCCAAAAGACACTGAGCTTAGAATTTATATATTGTAAAGCTAAATAATGACTGAAGAGTGGGAACTGGGATGAACACATATAATCATCAACATAATGCCCTTTAGCGTGGAGTAATATTTAGTGTAGAATAAAATAGCATTTCCCTTTTGAAGATTTGTTTTTGCTCTTCTGTCACGTTAAAGATTTCAGATCATCCAGAAAACTTCAATATTGAAGGAAAAAATACAAAAACTATTTTTAAAATATGATTTTATTTATTAAGGCATAAAAGGTATCAAAAAAAATAAATGTCCTCTTTTAAATATGAAATAAATAACCACACTTTTTAAATCTTTCGGTTTCACTAACCACACTAATCACACGCAGAATATCAGGTCTATTACACAAATCGAGCTGATGTGCCTGAATAGCCCAATCTGTGTAATCAAGAAATGCCTTAAAATCAATCATCATCAAATTCAAGAACAGATGAGAAACAAAGTGATTGACGACTAACAATTCGGAAAGTGTTAGAAAACCATTTTGAAGGCTTTGGAACTCCAGCAAACAACAGCAAGAGCCATTATCCACAAATTAAGAAATAATGGAACAGTGGTGAACCTTCCCAGGAGTAGCTGACCAACCGCAATTACTTCAGCAACACATCGACTCATTCATGAGATCCCAGAACAATCTAAAGCACTGCAGGTGTCAACGGCCTCAGGTAAAGCTAGTGTCAAAGATTTAACAGTAAGAAAGAGACGGAGAAAAACATAATCCATGAAAGAGTTTGGTGGCCATTGGCAAAATGTGGAGTGTGGATAAACAGGATTAAAAATGAACTGCGTGGATGGTGTTTCAATCAATCAAATTTTATTTGTATAGCACATTTCAGCAGCAAGGCATTTCAAAGTGCTTTACACAATTTAAAATAAAAATAAAAATAGAGACAGATTTTGAAAAAGATTAAAAAAGATAAAAACTTTAGTTTTTGTATCTTACAAGGATTCTCAAACCTAAGAAATTAAAACCCGCAATTTATCCATAAGCAACTCTAAACAGGATGGTTTTAATTTGAGATTTAAAGGCACGCAGTGTTTCAGCTGTTTTACAGTTTTCTGGAAGTTTATTCCAAATTTGTGGTGCATAGAAACTGAATGCTGCTTCTCCTCGTTTGGTTCTGGTTCTGGGGATGCAGAGCAGAACCAGAACCAGAAGATGTGAGGGGTCAAGACGGTTGGTACGGCACTAGCAGATCTTTAAGGTTTCTCAGTGGCCTACTTAAAGTCTGGATTGAGAATTATGAGTAGGTCTCATAAGTTTACCAGTCTTTTCATGTTCTGACCGTCACTGATGACTATTAGAGATTAGGAGCTTCGTCGATGGAAAGAAAAGAGTCACACCTTGTGGAAATTAACATACAAGCCACTTAAATAAGGACTGAAAAACAAGACAACAAAAATAAATACACAAAGAACATAAAAGGATGTAAATTTAATAACAAATATACATATTTGAGAGCCTAATTTCATACATGTTTTCATGTTCTGCCTGAAAGGCAGCTTTTATCGCAGTGATATATGAGCAGATGCTGGCAGTAAACAGTCTGACAGCTGTTAGGATGATGTACTTGTAGTGTAAGATGAGTTTCTTCTTGCACAGTGAATGCAGTGTTTGCTTGCTGAAGGAGCTTATTAATGCATCCTCTGTGTCATGCAAGAGCTGAGAGGAGTTCTTATGAGTAACATCTGCTAAGCTAACATCACCCACCCACTCACTTCCTCCATGGAGTCCAGAGGACAGTCCAGGAAAGAGCTGAATATATCTCTGACTCTTAGTGCTGCCACAGCCGCTGAAAGACCAGTGAGCTGAAAATTGCAAATAATACCTCAGTGTCAGAAATTGCTTTTAGCAGTACGCCACAAACTCCAAACAACTTCAGTTCACTTTAGCAGGTGGCGATGCCTTCTGGAAAGCACCGCAGTGCTATTTTCAGCCTGATTTTCATTTTCACAACCTTTATCCCCAAATACACACCGTGAATATGATGCACAATTAGCAGATAAATAGATTCTACAAAATTAAATGTTTAGATTGAAAACTATGATTCAAAATTACACAGAAACTGACCCAAATGGCCACATAAAACAAGTAGTCTGTCATTGCAGTCAGAAGGAGAAAAAAATTGCGATCCAGGATCCTCCACCAATGTGATGCTCATGTGCTCAGCCATTGTTGCACAACTGCAATGGAAAACCACCTGAACTGTGTAGAATGTGCTGATTTGAGCCAGTAAAATAAAAAAAAGATTATGTTCACACTGCAGGCCTTCAATGCTCAATTCTGATTTTAGTGATATCCGCTTTTTTTACATGGTTGCTCACATTTCCAAATATAAGCAACTTATATGTGATCTGCAAATGAAAAATGTTCCAAACGTGCAGTAAAGTAAGCAATTACGCCTCACATACTGAGCATGTTCAGTGTTTGAGGAAGTGAACACAGATGGTAATGGTGGAGCATCTTGCAATTTTAAAGTTGACCAGCACATTAGCAATTTAATCTGCATCATCATCCGCCATAGTTGTTGTTTTTCTTCTGGCGTCTGTGAACCAGGACTCAGAAAAAGTGATGTTTGTTGAGTATAAATGACGTCCACGTCGGATGAAAGCCACCTGGTCATACGGACGCAGGCCATATTTGAAAAGACCAGATATGTATCGAAGGAAGTTAGGACCACATATGCAAGTGGTTTGGGTTGCATTTGTAAAAATCGTATCTGTGTTGTTCAGACTGTCAGATCAGATACAGATCACAGAAGAGCAAAAATAATCAAATTGGGTCATTTCAGGCTGAGGTGAATGTAGCTTTATTGGCTGTGGTTTTGACTCCCCAACCAATAAGTTATGGATTCCCACCAAGGACTAAAACCAAGGCAAACACCAAATTCTTTGGATCAATGTTTGAATGTTGTATGTTTCTAAAACTAGCTTGTGCTAGGTACTTTGCAGCTAAACGTTTAGTGTTATACTCAGTAAACCAAATCCTTAACATTAAATTTATCACACACCATAATTTTTATCATCTTATAATTTCTTATTTAATCCTGTGAAAGATGTTCAGTGAGATTTAATCAGGTTATATTGTTAAAAGTGTCAGTCTGTCAATAACGATTCTCTTTGTTATCCCTGGTTAAAACAACTTCTGTCTCCGCAGCAAAAACCCGTCTTTGGATTTAAAGGAAAAACTCTGCATGTTCTTCATTAAAAACATCCTGTGTCTTCAGAGCCAAACAGTCATTTTGTTTACAGCATTGCATAAATAATAATAGGTCAAATTTGAGTACCATCTTACATTCAGTAATTACTAATCATTATTTAACATACACTTATTACTTCTGCTTATTCGTTGCAACTTATCTGGTTTCAGTGAGAGACCGTAAAGTGTCTCCTTTACACCGTGAATTCACTCTCACAGAAGTGGTTACATTTTGCATGACCACATTTGCATGTTTGATTTCAGGGTGACGATTTTGAAAACTTACACGCTGTGTAGATGCCCTTTCCACTATGGCGGGATTTGCACCTAATGTCACCTTTTTCACTTTGAGTGACGGCATCAAGGGAAATGAGGGGAGGTCACCTGGTCCACGATGCAGGCCCACCTGTCAGAGCCGACAGGGTTCACAACTGCTGATGTTTAGGATCAATGTGGGGGCAGTGGACTTCACTTCAAGGATATATGCTCCATAAACTCAATTGTCATGCATTCATTAAACCCATTAGCACTAAATTTAAAAGTGGGAACAGTGTAATTGACCTGAGGAGAGCAATTTCTTTTGGAATAATCATTCATTTTAACATTCTGCTGACAGATCTTTCCTCTGGAGTCCCACTCATCAACTGTCTGTTTTAGCTGATGGTCTATATTTTTTTTGATGACCTTTAATTTACTTTTGGTATGTGTCTGATGTTCCCTAGTGTGAAATCCCTGCACTTTTCATATGTGTCGCTTTATGCAGGCGATGCCACTTTGAACAGGATTTTCCCAGGGATAGGTGGTCCCCTGCCACCATGGGATGCTCAGTGAAGCAGGAAATTGAAAAAGGTGGAGCACTGGGTTTATAGCCCATCATCTTTATTAAGGCTTGTTTGCACAGACAGAAACACAACTGTGTTCATTTCACGCCTAAAGTTTGAAGTGTTTGCTGCACCCTCTTCCTGCTTATCTTCAGAGTGGAGCCGAGACAGATCAGCTGTTTTTGCCACCAGCCATTTAACAGATGGGGACATCACAGAACATTATCTCAGCATGTGTAGATCCACCTGAACAAACAAGTCAACAGAATCAAAGACAAATTTAAGCGTAAACACTGGAGGAAAATTAGTCTGTTATCCTGCTGAATCAACCTTTGCTGCATGATTAGGGATGTTTTCCTCAGGAAAAACTTTTTTAAAGACTTTCACCTGTTTTTATTACTGTTTTTGATGTTTGAGGTTCTACACAGTGCTGTTTAGAGATTCTTTTTTCATCTCTGTGAATGCACACATTTCTCTGACAGATACCCCAAGTAGGCATATTCAAGAAAATGTTTCCTCCTTATTTATTTATCTTTTTTCTCTTTACCAATTTAATAACCCATCAATCTCTATTCCCCAGGGTGTAAGGTTTATTGGATCCTTTACTATTTTTGATTTTATAATTTAGAATTTGACAGTTAATGTATTATCCTGAGTGAGGATTCCCACCTGCACTGAGTTTGTTGACCCCATCGCTGGAGCCGTGGAGCCGACCAGCATCCCTTTTCTCTCTTAAATCCTAAGCGAGGTTTGAGGTTGGAGCCTAGTCCAAGTTGCCCAAACGCTGTTTGTCGATGTCCTCGGATGTCCAGTCGAGGTATCCGGGTCATGGCACCAAATTGTTGCGGAAATAAACTGTTTTACTAAGCACCGTCAGGTGAAATCATTCTATCGGGTTTATTCATGTATTGTGCACAATACAGAGAGCTTGTAGGACAATCAATAATGAAGCTGTTCTGGGTGAAAAACTCTGCCAGGCAGAGACAACACATGAGTTTTATACCAAGGATAAGGGATCCAAAACCAGGGGCGAGACAGTCTGGTTCTGATGTAGCAGTTTCCCATCACAACGGGTAAGTTGTGTAAGTTAAACTGATTTTTCTGATGTTGATTTTTCTGATGCCCCTGCAATACCCTACTTAATGCCACCCTGGGTAACTGCCCATATAAAAACTGCTACTGTGTGTAGATATTTGGAAACAGTGCAGGTACTAGATTGACATTCAAGTTACTGTAAGCACTTTACTGACTTAGTATCAGGGACACCAAAATCTCAGTCATTGCAATAGTCCTTTGTTAAAGAAATCTTGGATTCCTCAGTGTGTACTTTCTTTTTTTAGCATGACTGTATGTCATTTTTTTCAGAATCCCATTGCATAAGTCACAACGGCATCGTTGGTGTCGCCCTTTTGCTCTTAGCGGCTTGAGAAATCAAAGGGGTCGGAGTTGTCCCACGTATGAGTCTAATACAACAAGCTGCTGCAGCATTTTTGAATGAACATGGGAGTTCAAACAAATAACCAGTTTTCAATGTGGTGATAGTTTCACCATCACTGTGGAGAAGCCTTGCCGTTGATCAAAAAATGCCAGTGGAGCATGTTTAGGAATATGAACTGTTCAAGAATACGGTTGTTCATTGCGCACTGCAGCAATAACAGGAAGCCATTGCTGTTTGAGACAAAAGTGGGTCATGGAAAAACATCTTAGGGGACTGCTGTGAAATTCTGAAAAGTCATTTGCTGGGAATTGGATTTCTAATGACGCTAAATGAAATTGGAGCTGTGAAAGCGTTCTGCATGCGCTCCAGCTTCTACAACCCCAAAGAGACTCGGATGCGACACATGAGGGTAGTAAAGACAGAACTTATGGAAATGAATGGCACCATGTGAGAATCGCATTTCATTGTGCTTTATTAAACTTTACGGCTGCTTGATGAGGCCCTGGGCCCTTAGATACGATGTGGTTACTTTACAGTCTTAGTGGGTCTTCTTTTCTTTTTTTTTAAACAGAACGTATAAACTTTTAACTGGGCAGGCTGACAATTACATCAGCCTAGAGGAGCTTTTTTTTTACACAAGTTTTAGCTGTTAAACTCACATGTGGCAAGGATCCCTGCAGTTTTGGGCCGTACAGCAGAGTGAACAGCTTTACTGTGGCAGTAGGGCATGCGGTTAATTGTTATTGATTCAGGGATCAGCAGGGGTTAAATTGGTATTTGTCAGGTGTGCATGCTCGGGAATCAAAAAAATGAACAAAATTCAGACTAGTGAGCAGTCTCCAGAGGCTATATGCTTTAGAAACTAAAGTTTCTCCACAGTCTAGGTAACGTGCTTGCAAGCAAGATGATGGTTTATAGGATTCCTCAAACATGCATGGAAGAATCATAGCAACACTGCTGGTATGTTTTGATGAGACAATAACATGATATAAAACTCAAGAAGGTAAATTTTACAAAATAACTCCCATTTAATAGAGGGGATGTAGTGTTGACAGAATGAAGCCCAGGTGTAGTTATACAAATCCTGAACAGCAAGTAAAACATTAATGTGTATTAAAGTCTTACTGGTTGTGAACCATTTGTCACACTGGACTGCAGAGCTGTGTCTCTAATTCTTGCATTAAGTCAAATTGGCATGAATATGTAAAACACTGAAATGGTGCTGCGGAGATGCTACCGAAAACTTTACATTAGGACATAAATAGAGCGTCTATGAATACAAACATGACAATATGTTAATGGCCTGACAAACCAATTGTCATTCTTATTTGCATACAACAAAGGAAGAAATCTCCATCTAGGAAGCAAATACTGATCAAATGGCAGTGAAAGCATATTGATTATTGGGTTTAACTTATATCCGTTACATTGTCTAGACCTTTGTCTGTGTTTTCCTGTCTCTCTTGTCCCCTTTAGCTCCTGCTTTGTGGTATATTTCCCATTGCTATGCAGCACCACCTTCTTCTCAATTACATAAACATATTAACTACTCCGAACTGGCAAAAAAAAAAACACCAACAAATAAATAAATAAGTAAAAGCAAAGTGGATTATCTGTGACTCATTCCAACATTTGTGAGCACTTGAAGAATTTTCTAATTTGTTTGATTATCTTTGAAGTGACAGTCATGCATAGTAATCCCAATTTATGCTAATGTGCCGCTCCTTTTCCTCCTCTCCCTCGTGGAGGCTCAGAGGATACTGGCATCTTTTGGTTTGGATGTGTGCGTGCGCGCATCTGTGTATATTTACGTGCATCGTTTTGTGAGGTTGCAAAGTATAAAATGAAAATGGACCAGTGTGATCTTTCACTCTGAGTGCATAAATGCTCTGCCACAGATTCTGCTCATTGGCCTTGTGGTGGAGAGGCTAATTAACAGAAAAAAAAGCCTGCCAACATCAACAGAAGGGCATGTTCTAAGATACCAGCTGCTGTCAGGAGGGAAGCTGCTTTTAGGTTAACGGGGAATTCATAATATTGGGGAGGCAAAAACCGATGCTTCCTGGCCACTGAGTCACCTCGGTAGAGATGCTTAGGTTTGCATCATTTTTAATTTTTGATGAGCTGGAGGTGATAAAATGATAACCAAAAACATAACTTGACATTCAGTCATGCTGGAAAGGCTTTGGAAATTTGCTGAACAGATTGAAGAACCTTCTAAAAACGATGACGTCTTAACAGACTCGTAGAATCAAGCTGTGTACCACAGACAGCTTCATCTCACTCTGATAACTTAATATTTTCTTTTCATCTTCAAGGTTAATTAATTGGTGGTTCCAATAATCTCAATGAAGTAATTCTCAGTTAAAAATATATCAAATAATGTAATAAGCAGTTATTGCTATGTGTTGTTAACATAGATGTGTCAGTTTTACTAAGATTTTTAAGACTTGTATAATTAAGCTGAGCCACTAGATTCTCAAGAACATTTTGAACATTTTGCTTTGCAAGGTAAAAAGACATTCCCCTGTGTCCTCTATTTAAATTACACATTCCCTTATTCCTATATTTATTAGCACAAGTACTCTTAGCATTGCAGTGTTTTAATAAAAGAACATTTTCCCTGTGACTTACTATGGATTTATGTATGTGCAGAACTCCAGGCATGCAAGGCATTCTGTTTTTGTCCGCCTCTTACATAAAAAAAACGTGGTGCAGCTTTTATGGTGAACGAACACGAATCATAGCTGGAAACACAAATGCTTTTGCCAGCTGTCCAGAGATTGTTGACAAAGCAGAAGTAAAATATGGCATCAATTTGCTTACATTGCTAACAGTGATGGCAAGCCAACAGAAACAATCTCTTCTTCCTCATAGAGCAAACTATCTTCAGAACAACATTTCCCTTGCAGCCATGTTGACTGATCAAGCAGTTTGAGTCACAATTAATCACATAAATAACTCACGCATATGACATCAATGCTACAAATCTTATTAAATATCAATTTTTATTTTAAAAAAACATGTTTTCATCATAGTTGTTGTGATTTAGTGTGGTGTAAGTAACTTAGTACAACTGAAAGTTAGCTGAATAATAATTGCTTGGTTCCCTGCACCATGCATGCAATTCATTCTGATCATTTTTGTTCCACACAGTTAATGTTAAATTTTCTGTTAAACTTGATATAAACATCAAGGCTTAATGTTGTTCATAAATTATCCATGAATGTACATCATCTGACGGATTAAAATCCAGGCTTTCATTGCGGTGCTCAGCTTCTGCAAAGGGAGTGCTGTGCTGTTTTATCCCCCCCGCAACCCATTTTGCAACATTTAAAATCAGAAGAGCCTCTCTGGAAAACACAAACATATTTGGAACAGTCAAAATTAGAAGTGGAAACACTTGGACTTGAATTAGAAAAGAACAAATGCCAAAATATTCCCCTCAGGGAGCAAATAAAAATAAATTTAGTAAATTAATGTGCTAGTTTAATTACAAACGGTTGGCTCCTTGGCATGCCTTTGAGTCAAATTCTGCATTTATTCCTGGCAACAAGCATTCCTGTTCAGTAAAATTAATATCCGTCTCCTATTGCATTCATATGCAAAACACTATTCTTCCTTTGTAGGTACAGAGTCGCAGTGAAATTGGGAGCTGATGAAAATTAGTGAATATTAGTTAAACTGAAGGACATTTTCTCTCTTTTGTTGATTAGTGTGCAGTGTCCGTGAAATAATAAAGAAAATTACAATTCCTCTTGGCACTTTCTTTTGAAAACAATAAAGCAAGATGACAAAGAAACAAAACAGTCTGAATGAAAAATGTTAAACTTCACAATATGCAAGTTTTGCTCAGATTTGGTCTATGTCAATACAAAATGACACAGCTGAATAACTGTTAAAAAATACAGTGGTGGAAGTTTAAAACTTTGAAAGTTAATTTTGTAATGTGAGAGAAATTGATAGGAGCAGCTTATTGATATGCTTTCAGTTATTAGTGAATAATAAATTATGATTTTGTAAAAGGTATCTTGTTCTCTGTTTAGTGCTCTGTGTTTCTGAGATCAGAGAATGACAGACATGATCTGCCCTCGCTCCTTTTCATACATTTGACAATAAAAGAAATCCGTCCACCTTTTATACTTAGAAAAATAGGAATGTAGATAATAAAAACAGAGATTTTTTTTTTAGATTTTGTATCTTGATACCTGCACTGTAAAAGGAATTGGCTCTAATTTATGGTTTAATACTAGCAGCTGTGGTTGCCAAATTTTACCTTATAAATACAGTAAAATTTCACAATAACATGTAATTAGTGTAAATTATAGTGAAATTTTACACTATAATCTGTGTGAAATGTTATTGAATTCATACAAATATATAAACACCAAATCTTACAATTACAATAATATTTAATACGGTAAAATTTGTATTAATTCTATGACTTTTACCGTATAAATAAAACCTATAAAACTCTGGCAACCACAGCTGCCGGTATTTTACTGTAAATTATACTTTTTTCTACACAGTGTACATTGTTCCTTTCAGCTTTTTAATGCAACTGTGTCTTATTAGATTAACAATTAATTTTTATATATGACACAGATAACCTAAATAGATACAAAATTGGGTTTTCAAATCATTATTTTTATTGGAGGAAAACACTATCCAGATCAACTTGGTCCTACATAGACGGAGATGTTAATGATGGTTTTGCCATCTTTTCTGACTGCATTCGGCACTGAGCCTTTAATGCAGCTGAGGACCCAGTGCTTACACCAAAGTCTTATTGGGTGATTTGCAGGCACAAAATGCCTGTTTATGGTAATGCCTCAGCATCTCAGTCAGATTGATCTCCAAAGTTGCTGATGCATCCTCAAAATATGCTTGAGCTTAAGGTCACACACGTTTGCTGCTCAGGCAGGAATGAGGCCTTGGTTTTAGTGATTTATTGTGGTTAATCCACAATTTGCCAATTTCACACAGGGTCAAATTGGTTTGGTTATATAATAAATAAATAATAAATTAAGTCATCATATAAAAATTGTATTTGCTTACTCCAGTTATCTCTGATCTAGAACTTTAGTGTGTGACAAAAACGTAAAAAACCCCAGAAAAAATGCAAGTTTTCTTTTCACTGAACTACATTACTTCCACTAACTATCTGCACCCTTCTTGTTTTTCTTTTTAATAAAAAGAACTTTCATCTTATGATACATTGAAATTAGTTGTTTTTTTTTGCATAGTCAATGAAGCAATTGATACCATTATACTATAAACAGTTTTTTAATCCCGTAGAAAGTACCAATGTCTCAAATGGCCACTAAATACTCATTATGAGCATGTATTTTACTCACATTTTAAAAGAATATTATAACATACATATATTTTCACATCTGTATTCTTTTGAGCAACTCTGTAACAAAACAACATGGGGGAAAAAATATGTGCTGCTGTAAATTCAAATTAATGCAGATTTTATTCAAATGAAACTGAAAACATTGATTAAGGAGTGATTCCTTTTCTCACATTTGGATAATTCTGCATTTTACACTTTGCTTTTTTTTTTTTAAATTAACAATTGTAATTAGGTGTGTAGTCTGCTGTTGACATGTTCAACTGGAAAAAGTCCCAAACTGCTGAATCTGTGGTAGGAGGAGATGCCAGTAAAAATGCTTTGCCCTTGAATGCAAAATGAGGAAACTACGCTTGACGCAGTACATGCGAACATTCAGCGCCCTGCCAGATTGCATGCATTGCATACGCTAGGGAAAATCTTTCTGATTGTATATTTTTAAAATGAATATTAGCAAATATATTAGACCTGTCTTTGCACGTTCCCCTCAAACGTTCAGGTTTATTTCTGCTGTCTCTGTGTTACATGTGTGAGATTTATCATTCCTGCAGAGGAAAGTATTGTGTCCGTTTTTTTGGAGGACAGCGTGAGCAAGATCTAGTTTTACAGATAATGGCAGAGGGCTCCACACATTCATTAGTAGTCAAGCTGAGTAAGACTGTGTTTCTCTGTCTAGCCTCCCCATGGCTTGTCTGAGAAGAGAGCTGCACTTGATATGATACAGAGTGCGATTCTCTCTCCCTGCTGGTAGCATAGACATAATGGTTGCTACTGAAGATACTTGTTATGCGATATAAAACCATAACTTTTAATAGATAATTTACATTCTTGCATCTTGCTCTTGTTCTTAATGTCTGGCTTTACAGTTTGGGGTCGTGTGTCATTGCTCGTCGTCATCCAGCTAATGGTGACAATTCGGTCTGGAGATGAAAGGGCACAACTCTCAGGTGGTCCACTATCGATCAGGGGACGGCGGCACATCTTCTGTCTTTATCAGCTCCAGCAGACATTTGTAACAAGATGTAAAGGAGCCGTTAGGGGCTCTGGAGCACATCCGATTTGAGACGTCGCATGTTTTACGAAAAAGAAAATAACAAGAGACTTACTGTGGAGTTATTAGTTTGCGATACTATTACCACATCATCATATGGAGAGGGAACTGATTTCAGATTACAGCTATAATAATGAACATGCTTATGAACACAGGAACAATTCTGTAATAATATCATCAATCAAAATGTGTCTGAATGTATTATTGTGGTCAGTGCCTGTCTGATTTCTGTCAGGTAACCCAAAGTGCTATACAGGCTTCATTTCCACTCGTCAATAGCCAGGATTCAGTCACATGACTATGATGATACGCAAACATGGAGGGGAGGACAATCAAGTCTGTGATGTCACAAATAACTTTGTTCTTTAAACATCCTACAACACCAAACAGCAGGTGAAAAGTCTGGAAGCTTTCAACATTTTTGTAAGCAGGTGCTTCCTCTGCGTTTTTTTTCTCTTTTTAGTGTTACTTATTACATTTGCACAACAGAAAGTTGCATTTCACACACATTCGGGTATATAATAACACTGCACTTATTTGGCCCATTTCCAAACCAATCCAACAGGGCTGGACCAGATATTTTTGCTGCTAACACATGTACCGTTACACCCTCGTGATGAATGATTCAAGAGCAGGCAGGTTCTTTTGCCACGACGAATAATAAGCGAGATTTACTAAGGTGTCATAAAACCCCAGAAATGTAGATACAGACCTACAAAAAAAACAAAAAAAAAAATAAGAACCAACAAGCCAC
>CAEGAF010160192.1:0-21880 GCA_903067075.1 Micropoecilia bifurca
GCAGAGCGGATTGTAACGTAGGACTCACCTACCGGGCCGCATGTGTCTCTTTTCCCCCCTTTGCTGCTTGTGGCTCAATGTTGGCGCACAACTAACCGAGAGAATCCGGTTACAGGATTTTCAAAATAGAAGATGCTCCAGACTCAAATAATACGTAAAACGGAATTATTTAACTATTTCTTGTGCCGCAGACCGGTACCAATTGGTCCACGGACTGGTACCAGTCCGCGGACCGGGGGTTGGGGACCACTGATGTACAGCATAAGTCTGTAAAAAGGGGGGCCAATACTTTTTCAGGGTCAGGGAGAAGCTTGGGTTTACTGCTGTGCCTCAGTGGTTTTGCTGTGATGAAAGACTCTTCGACACAATGACTGGAAAAGATTTGATACCTTTTAGCTTTGATTTATTATCTACCATCCCACGTAACTGTACCTACATTTGAAAGGTACATATTGTTCACAGCCTGACCTATTGATTTTTCTGCAGTTTAATGGATGGCTTTGTTTAGCAGTGAGAAAGTGAACAATTTTGCCCCCAGTAGCGAGCTGTTTAACCATCCCAAATCTATATTTCATTAAAACGATGACACGTCGCACCCCTCGCTCCTCTCCTAACTCCTGTTCTATTGATCTCCATGAGCTTGAGCCTGGCAGAGAGCAATAAATCCTCTCAGGATTGGTCTTTAAAAAAAAAAAATTGAAAAATTAAAGTCACCTTTCATTATACATGTAATGAAGCACCGGCATTACTCTGACAAGCAGGAGCTCATTGTGCCATGAATCTATCACAAAAAAAGTATTATAGGGCAATTTTATCTGTATATAATTGGAATGTGGACGGTAAATACAATGTTCTCTCCTGACATAATGCATGTGCTCAAGCCGAAGTATCCATCTCACTTAACTGTTCATAGCTTTCCTATTTTTTTTTCTGTTGACAAAAGCAAGGAGTTGATTTTCTTAATGTCTCTCCACTTGCACACTTTCTCTTTTACTGCAGTGAATAAATACAGATTAGGTCTGTGCCCAATAAGCTCTCGCTGTTTGATAATTCATGAAAAAGATTACCTTTATTGTCCCGAAGCACCCGAAGAAGGCGCTGGATGATTTCAGTGTCTAATTTGTCTGGATTTCCATCTCACAAACAAACCAGATGAGTGTATCTGAGCAGTTCAAAACGGAGCAAGGGAATTATTCAATCATGGAAACCTGTTGGGTTCCCATCTGTCTGCCTCTGGAGGGTAAACACACATGACATTCGGTGATGACCTTATCCCTTCTATTAGGCTGCCTGTTCACTGACAGAGATGGATAAGTGGAGGTTTTCTCATTTCATCATGTACAGCAGAGCTGCTTAACAAGGTGTCCTTGTTACTGTAAGTCAGAGCCAAAACTCTCATCTACATGTTCCACTGGGACTGACATTTGGAAGAGGGACTGATCTGTTTATTAAAATAAAGAGGGCTTATTTTCCGTCCACTAAATATGTAGAATAAAAATTACCGCAATCATTTTCTAATGTGGGGTTGGTTCGACCACATCTCTCTGAGTAGTCTTACCCACCATCTTTTCTCCATCCCTCATCCTAGTCTTCTGGTTCTTTTGGGTTTAATCACATCAGTTGACGTGAACACTTGGTTTAGAACTAGTTTATACTTGCTGTTTCCTGTCCTTGTGAATTGAGACTTGCACCAGAAGATCACCCACCCACCCAAGTCACGCCGTTTCAAAGTGGCGTGACTTGGCGTGTCACTTCAGCCATTATACACATCCAGTTGCACACATCTTTGGATAGTCTGGTAGAGTCGGTTCAATTGGGGACCAAAGTTGCAACATTTGTTACATTTTCAGGAAGAACCGCTAAAGGAAATGACACAAAAACTTCTGAAGAAGACACCGAGCCAACTTCCTTAATTATGTAATGTAAACAACATTGAAGTGGTGTGAGATTTTTGTGGTTGTAGAATTTCTCTTGTTGTTGATAAAAGACCACATTTTTTTCCCTTTTGCATTAGACACAGGCATTTGTTTTGGTTGTTTTTACCCAGAATGCCATGCACTATAGTCTGTTTCCTGCTTGAGGAGCGGTCTTCAGGCCCCTCTGTATTCTCTTCAAATCAAGCAGATCAGAGTTTGATTATCTATTCACATCTCTCCCAACACAAAAACACCCAGACTTGTAACAAAATGGTTAAGATCAAAGAAAACCCAGGTGTTATGTAGCCCAGTCAAAGCTCAGACCTCAATCCAGTTGAAGACTTGAATAAGTCTAAAAATGTCTGGGCCAACATTTGTCACAGTCCAGCTCTAGATGAAGACAGTTTCAGTACTGTTACGCACTGAAAGTCTCAGAGTAATTAAGAAAACGCTGAAGATGGAACTTGATGGATGGGTAACCTCTGTGTGCATAAATGTCACAGCTACATGCTAATCAGGATCTGCAACTACAGTTTTTGGTTTTGAGTGGCACACTAATGAAATAAACAACCGAATATAGCAGAACATTTACACAAGGAGCCACCCAGACTTATGGATCATCCATCACTCATCGGTCCAGGCAGATGGCTGCTCAGACTGAGCTGGGTTCTGTTGAAGGTCTCTTTCTGTTAGAAAGAAATTGCTCCTTTCCATTCTCATAGTGCATTGATGCTAGTTGAATTCCTCTGCTTGAAGGTCCGAACATACGACATCCAAGGCCAGTCGATGCTTAGTCATGTGGTTTCGGTCCACAGATCACCTTGCGAAACTTCAGTAAATTTCATTTTTTTAAAATTCATTTTCCAGTCTTATTATTGCACTGACGAATGCAGACAAAATGTATATATTTGATCACTACATCAAATAAGAAGTATTCAGGTCTCCTGCAGATGCTAAAGCAGAATAGTGGAAGTGGACTGCTAGCTGAAGACCAGTATCAACATGACTGTCTAACCGCATTTCCACATAAAACACGACAACAAACTTCTGGCCAGTCACACAACACTTCGCACAAAGCTCTGCCGGATTGTTCGACCTGGTTCTGATGTCGATGCTTCTCAGCAGGTTGATGTCTCTCTGTGAACAAAATCACGCAATTTTTATCCCGCGCATAGGTGAAGGAGAGTTGATTTCAACACTTCTGATGAGGAGATAGCAGTCCAACTAGTCTGATGTAGTGTTAACTTCATTGCTGTGATGCAACATCAGGGTTTCCCCCAGTGTATTATAAGCATGGTGGCCCGCCATGCTTTTCTAGCCCCGCCGCCAGGCTAAGCGTTGCCCGTTTCAGCTGTTCCCAGTCGGGGAAAACCCCTGATTGAATTGCGCACCCCGCTCTCATCTCCCCCCCCCCCCCGTTCAACAGAATTGTAGGACTCTCTACGGATCGCGCGCAACCCCCCACCCCCCCAAACACACACACACACACACACGCCCCGACCGCCGGGCTTAGCAGGTTTTCTGGGGGAAACCCTGAACATGAAAACATCATGTTACTTACTTGCAGCAGACTTTGATATATAGATAAACAAGGCATTGTTTCTCTCAACCCGAGTTCAGTTTTCTAGAAATTAGATTATTCTTTATGCTGCACATTCTTTGCAGTGGTTGAGCCAGTCTGCAGGCTCAACCCAGTTGCAGTCTTTTCAGCCATGTTTGGTGTCCTGCCCAAGGACGTATTGACACATGGAGGAACTGAGTATTCACACACTGACCTTTTGATTGCCTAACACCAGAGCCAACAAAACCCCACTCCCAGCTCTGCTGTGTGACGGCCAAGGTTACCCTGACTGATTCTCTTCTTCTTCTTCTGCAGGCTCCTTAAGCCCTCTGAATGATAAATATCCCTCTGATGTCAGTTCATAGACTCCCGGCCCCCGAGAGAAAGCGCAGCAGTGTCCGCGCCTCCACCTGAAGCCCGGGCTTTGATTACAGGAAAGAGCAGGTGTGAATTAAGCGACAGCTACTGGACGACTTCCTGTGCATAAATGCATTTTGATTCTGGGCAAACATTGCCCTCCTTTGGCCCTCATTATGCAAACGAGGGGATTGTATTGTAGGGGAAGGCTAGGTATGGAGGGTGATGGAGATCTGTTTGCGGGAGGATTTTGTGCAGCCTGGCAGTCATATGCTGTTGATTAATGGACTAATGGACAGGCAGCCGGGTGGGGTGAAGTAATTTCATACCAATCACTATTCATTTCTTAATGAGAGATGATGACTTGGGGCTCTCTCTCCAGCTCAAACGGGCAAAGTTGATGAATCATAATAAAATAATCATATCGTTATTTGCCTCTTTAAATTCATCAGGTCCTAGGGAACATAATTAAAAGGCACGGAGAAGAGAGATGGGCTTTTTTCTCCCTCAGATAATAATTTTTAACAAAATAGCAGGAGTTTTGTTTACAGCTGGGTCTGTGTCAAAGCTGTAGACCTTACCTGATTAACCAAAACGTCATTGAATCTGACAAAACCCCACATGAACTGCTTCTCACAACTTTAAGATAGATGAACTAGAAAGAGAGGTTTAATGATTTTGCTTAATTAAATTTTGAAGAATTTTATTTTAATGAGAAGTTAATTCTACGATTTGTGCAGTTGCTAATGAGAGAACTGTAACCTTAAGATAATCATACGAGGCAACATTTATTTGAGCTACAAGAACAAGCAGCTTGGAGGACAAGTGAAGCTAAGAAATGTTTTGCTGTGTAAGGGTCCTATCAAAAGTATGATGGCATATTAGGGCCGATGTAGGTAGAAAAAAGAGGAGTACATTTGTGACAAAAAACTGAGATTTTCTAGAAACACCAAAAAAATACAGAAAGGTTTTCTAGCAAATTTTCAATCTCAGAAATGTCCAAGTTTTCTTCTAGAATTTTTATTCAGTTTAATCTAAGGAAAATATACCCCTCCATTATTTTTCTATCTGCAGTTGCCTCAGTGCACCATTGAACAAAAGTCCTCAACCAGCTTTTGCTTTTTCTTCTCAACAATGGGTTTTAGTTTATAGACTTACCCAAGATGATGAAGAAATTTGTTCTTGTTTTTTTCCTCTGCTGACTTTCCTTGATGTCAAAAGTGTTTGAGCACAAAGTTGTGATCCATATGTCTGGAGATATTCCTCAGGTAAACATCTAATTAAACATGCTCTCTCATTTTCCTCAGTGTTGATCTATTAACACTGAACAGGTGCTGCTTGAATGGTGAGACGTTTACAGTCGTCTCCGTGATGAAAACTCTAGTTAAAAAAGTGAAGGGGTGCTGAGTTTATTCCTGTTTTATAAGAGCTTATAACCGTTAGAGCATCTTGCATTCAGTAGATTACTTTGTCTTCATTTGCTAAAAACACAGGTTAGTTTTCAACTAATATTAAATATTAAACTCTAAAACTGCGACAGACTGGCTACCTGTCCAGGGTGACCCAGCCTCTCGCCCAGAACGTTAGCTGGAGATGGGCACAAGTAACCCTCCTGATCCTACTAAGGGACAAAGGTGTAAGAAAATGGATGGATGGATGGATGGATGGATGGATGGATGGATGGATGGATGGATGGATGGATGGATGGATGGACGGATGGATGGATGGATGGATGGATGGATGGATGGATGGATGGATGGATGGATGGATGGATGGATGGACTCTAAAATATAACAATATTCTTATGTCCATATTTCACTTCTGTACTCTTTTCTGAGATTTTTTTCTCTTGCTTCAAAAACCAGGTTTTTCTTTTTATTTCAAATGATTTTATTGATAGTCAGTCAGGCTGAAGTGCTGTGCTAAGCATGAACCAGTCAAATTCCTTATAGAAAATCACGAATTACTGCTTTTTAAAACCAGTTTACGTCAAAAGAAAACGTTTAAAATGGTGTCCAAACCAAATGGAATGTAAATTTGGTAAACAGAACTGTTGAGCTCAAAGCACCACTTGTTACTTCATGTATTTCTCACTGTCTGTTTTTTTTTTTCACATTTAGCCTTCATTTCGTTCTTTATGTGGCTGAGGCTAAATCACTGAGCCGCATCTGAAGGCAGCATAAGTCTGCAGACTGCCTTAAACGCATATTGTCAAACACTTCCAGATTGACTCGCCTTCAGAGTTTTAATGCTTGAGAAAAATAATCTCTCAGATTGAATCAAAAATACTTCAGAACTCACATCAGAATCTATCAGATGGTGATCCTTCTGCTCAGCTTGGTGTTTATGCTGTTGACTGCTAATTTCCTTTCAGTTCCTTTCTCCAAAATCTTGCAGAATTTGGTCAAACTCAAACTTGCTGGAAAGTTTAAAAATCCATCTCCATTGATCCCCACCTGTAGCCTGGTTAAAACCAGACCCTTTTCTACATTTCACTTTGTCCAGACAGTCTGTTGTTAGTTTCAAATTTTACTTCACTGCTAACTGCCCATGACTTTTGGTGTTAGAAAGTTTTTCGGAAATGGCCTGCGGTGTGAACAGCCATCCTTCACTGCCAAGAGAGAACATCCAAGCCGAGCCAGTCAGTTGTTAATGTTAGTTCAGTATTTGGAGGCGTGGCCAAAACAGACTGAACAAATTCCTTCACTTCCTCCACTGCCATTGCTAAAACTACAGACCAACTACAATTGTAAAATGGTGCAGAAAATGTATATCATTGTTCACAACTTCTATTCCCGTACACTGATTGGTAGAAATACTACTGGAGGAATCCAAATTAATGGAAGAAATCCTATGGAGCATTAAAGGGAGATGCATAGGAAAGTGTTGGTATGTTTACTGCCCACCATGTTCCAGGCTCTTCTCAATCTTGACTCAATCTTCCAAGATGAACACTTATTGCTCGTACTTTGTTTTGCTCCGGTTGACAGTAAAATTTAATCTCGTCAGTCAGAAAGCCTCGGAGCTCCTTTTTATTAAAACCATTTCCGACATCAGCATTTGGCGCCCCATATTGAACTTTTCATGAATACTCTGGATCACTTTTCTGGCCTGCCTAACAGAGTTTTCACTTTCATCCTCTTCTGTTCTCTGACTCCGTGCTATTTCACGTGGCTATGCATAATGAATCTAGGAGTGGTCGCAGCAGGCTGCCGTACCCGCTGCATGATGTGGACTCTCACCAGATTTCAGCGAGTTGCTGCGCTCTGCAAGGCTCCACAGGCCGATGCAGCGGAACGCCACCATTATGTCTTTCCTCTTTTTGCATTCATGGAAGATGCCTGCTACTCTGTCCATGCTGGAATGCTGGCTAGATGTCTGCATGGAAGCAAACTCTGGCCTCATGTTTCCAAAAAAAATAAAAATAACACATCTACATTCTGCCCCAATATTTCAGTTTGATGGCTCAGTAAGCCATTTCCCTCTAGAAATGGACACAGAATTCAGCAGTTCTCCTCTCAGTCTGGAGGCATTGCACCGTTTTCAGTTTCTACTCTTACTCCACATGTGCCATCAATTAAACAGCTCAGCGGCTTTTAAAAATTAGCTCAGAATCATATTACTTTTTTTTATTAACAGACTTCTTCTTCAGTCTGCAGCAGAGAAAACTACGTCTTTGCTAAATGAGAAGGGTGAATAGCCAACTCCTCAATTCAATTCTAAAATTTAATCAAGTTGCCAATTAACTGTACCGTCTTGGGAGACTACATGTTTAGAATTGATGGGTCCCAGTTGCTCCTCTTCCTCGTTAATGAGACTGCAAGGCGGGTGAACTCTTCAGAGGATGACCTTCAGCTACTAATCTGCTAATTAACTTTGAATTAGACGTCAATGATTAGATATTTACCTGCACATGCTAAACTAAATATTTACAGATTAATGTTGAAAGCATAAATAAAGATGAGCAAGTCTGTGTCCTGCGTCCTATTGTTGCAGATATCGGCCCTGAGGATTGACTAAAACACCGGGGGAACTTCTGCTCACCCATCTCTCAACTCAGCACCTGTGATCTCTGTGATTGGTCTGAAACAAAATCTAGAGAGAGAATTAACAAAATCTTCATCAAAATGTTTTTAAGATGTTCTGTGATCTATCCATTGTATTCCTCTCGCTCAAAATCAGATTGCAGCTTAAAGTCAGCATACACATTCAGTTTTAATAATGATGGTCTATGTAAAATATGACTTTAAAAAATTTTACTTTGCAATTTAATGTCTTAAAATTGGGCCTCTGTCTCTTTAAGAAACTCCTTTTTCTGAACCTCCCTTCAGGAAGTCATGACAACATGCCTCCTCTATTAACCCTTTACCAAAATTTTCACCAGCTTTTCACTGAGAAGTAGCTCCTATAATGAGCTCAGCAGGTGTTTGCTAATTGCTCCTGGCTAGTCTGAAGGAGCTGAGTGGAGGTGTAGTGGGGGAGTGGTGTTCTGTGAGGTTGCCATGGGAGATGTAAGGATTTTTTTTTAAACATGTATTTTGATGAGGGAATAATATCATAACATGATGTATCGCTCAAAAAAGTCAATTATACTTGATACCGGGCCTGTACGAAAAAAAAGTGCGTCTGGACACAATGCAGCCCCACGGAAAATGCTGTACTAAGTATACTGAGCCAGAGACGATGTGATTTGGTAAGCACTAGCAGATACCAAGTTACACTTAGCTTGTGCTTAACATTTGGCCTTGTGCTGGACTGGTCGCCTGGTAATGTTACTTCTGAGACCAGGGAAACCTAAACAGGGTAAAAGGTTTGGCATTTCCATTTTAATCTTTAGTCATACATAATCTTTTTCACAAGCAAAAGACAAGTTTGAACTCTGAGCAGAAGTTTCACTTATTTGTTATTCTCATCCAGTAACAGCCATCAAAGAAAACAGTCCTATGTTGTATTTGTTCATACCTTTGAAATTCAAATCTCCTGCCCTTCTCTCTTGTCTTCCTTGCATTATTATGAATTCCTCTGAACCAATAAATTGACTGATACCTCCTGATTGTGCTTTCTTTGTTTGCAGGTGGAACAGACCTGATCTACTGACACACGTGCTACTTTTATGGATTTCATGCCATGTCTGGCATCGGGCTGTAACACCAGATGCTTCTGGGGTTTTGATGAGGTGTGTGGATGAGACGGAGAGTTTAAAGGTGCCTCAGCGCCTCAGGCTAGAAGTCGTGTTTGCCAAACTATTTCAAGGGTTTCCAAAGAATTTCATTGTCCTGAAGGGAAAGGATGCTGCTGCCTGCGAGGCGCAAGGATTCCTAGAAAGGTGCATTTACTTTGACTCTCATGAAAAAGAAAAGAGCTATAGATTTAAACCATGGCTGTTTTACACAATTAGAACTAAAGTATTTTACCTTCTTAGTGAAATGTGCCACAGGTGTAGCTGATAAAGTTGCTACACCTGAAGTTACTGTGTCACATAACAAAAACCACAAACCAAAACCCAAAGAAACAAGAATCATGACAGATATGTGTAAAAATACACAGACTGGACTCCAGGCAACATGGATTTTGCATCTTTCACTCTGTTCTCATTTTCTGAGACCTTGAGTTGTGGATTTTTGCTATTTGTAAGCTATAATCATCAAAATCACAAGAAACAAAGGCGTGTAGTGAATCTAAGCATCGCAGTTGTCTGGTATTCTCCATCCATCCATCCATCCATTTTCTTACACCCTTGTCCCTTAATGGGGTCGGGAGTTGCTGGTGCCTATCTCCAGCTGGCGTTCCGGGCGAGAGGCGGGTATGTCTGGTATTCTGTTTTTTAAAATTATTTTGTATGAACTTGAGTTAAGTCCTTCTCAAATCTAATGGGCTAGATGTCCCTGTTTGGAGCTGAAACAGGTTCAGATCCGTTTGGAAGGGTTTCCATGACGTTTACAGGAATCACATTTGTGTAGACAGTGATGGATGCAGCAAGCAGTGGAAACGTCCCCTGTCCAAAGAGGTCAGGACACTCTGCCGGGAAGGTAAATTCTTCCATACCAAATTTGCTCATGCATATCTTCATATCATCTTACAGCCGCATGGGCCCATCCCTAAAATTGCTCCCTCAAACTTATTGGCATAAAAACCTCCAAAGTCTTTGGGCAGACAGTGGCATACAGATGACCTTTGCCCAGTTTACTCCCTGGGAAACGGCCTCACACTTATAACATCCCCTCTGTACCGAACGTTGCACTTGACACGTTACACAAAATGCCGGCCAAACATTTGTGGAGTTCCAAATGTTTGGCCGAATATTTACTCTTACTTTGTGACTTTAGGATGTTTATGAATGGAGAGCAGGACCAAAGAGCAGAGAGAGAAACAGGAAGTTCAAACCATCTTTTCCATAACCAAACAGCCAGACAGAAATTTAAGGAGGAGTGGCAAAAGCAAATGAGTTGGATTAGCAACACTTCCCAGCAACTGATGTCACCCAGAGCATGTTAATGTGGAACATCCTCCTAACATTCTGAGGGAATCATCTGATTTGATGGCTAGAGGACAGTCAGGCACCATCAGACTCTGATACGTAAAGATGCTTCATCTTATCCTGATCTGGAATATGAATAAATGCAGCAGTGATAACAGATTGGGATGCATTTCAGAAAAGCACACCATATGCACTTGTCAGTGAGTGGATAATCCTGAGATACGGGGGGATCAAGGTTAATCTGTAGTTAAAAATGAGATGGATTGGGAACATATCAAGAAGTCTCTCTCGCTTCAGCATGTTTGCGCTTTTTGCTCGTGCAGCACATTTGAAGATGAAGGGCGAAAGTCATGATGACTTATTCGGGAAGCACTGACATTCTTTTCCTTTCACCTTTGCTTCACGGCTTCTCCCGTCCGTGATAGAGTGGACCTTTGTGAGGATCATCTATCATTACGTGGGATTACCATTTCTTTGCATGCAGAGATCTCGTGGGATTACAATGGAGATTACTTAACATTTTTAAAACCCACTCCGTCAGATCTGGCTTTATCTCTACCATCCAGCGGTTTGCGGTAATGTGCTGAGTCTCCACTCTCGTGTTCCCGCCTCGGTCGAGCTGAACTCGCTCGCGCCCTTTACTACATTTGTTTAGCCAAATGAGCAATACGTTCTTCACTCTTTACATTTTCTGATACCAATTAGCTAAACAAGCTTTAAATTTCCCCAAAGACTCGCTTGTTCTCTGCTCGAAAGGCTTTGAAGAGTTAAGGGCTGCAGCGCGCAGGAAACAGCAGGAGTTTTTTAGAAACACTGCTGGGAGCCGAAAAGAGTGGAATCCACGTTCTGACTGTATCACCACGAGAGGATTAGAAAAATATATGAGGGCAACACAAGCAGAATTAAATCCATCAGCTGGACCCGCTTACCAATATGGAGCCGGAAAGAGAAGCAGGATCCGGAAGATAGAAGAACAAAATGAGATACAAGAATCTTATCAGAATATGTAAAGCTGTATCAGTGCATCAGCTTGTTATTCAACGGCATCATGTTGTTTATTTTATGACTTTTGAAGGTTACAATAGATTTTATTTAGGGGTGGCAGATCTACAAAGCCCCTGAGTATTTCAGACATTTTGAAAACCACGAGTCATTTATTTTCCACTTCACATTTCAAGCTACTTTGTATGAGTGAAATACAAATAAAATACAACAGGGGAGGATGAATAAAGTTACTGCCTGTCCTCCTGTAACTCCACCATGTTCTCCACTTTCTCTCAAGACTGCAGTGAATTATCACTTCTATCTACATGTAAAGTCATGTGTTTGAAAATGGATGTTTGACACGTTACAGCATGATCATCAGCATTACTTGTAACATCCCAAAAATTACCAACTGGAAGACATCAACAAGAAGGAGAACATACTGGAAAAACTGAGATAAGAATTCTTCTGCTTTTAACATCTTTAAAATCAGTTTTGACTGAACTTCCCACCTTCTTGCAGTCGTCTTGTGGCGCTACAGGAGATTCTGGCCATAACGTAGTTTGTGATTGTCATCAGCTTCACGTGTTGGTTGTTTCTGGGAATGACTGAAGGAACAACCTCACAAGGAGATGCAGACGATACAAATTTCCTGCCTTTTTTTTATTCCTTTAAAAAAAGGGAACCTGGTTCTGCGTTGTTGGAGACATGAGCAGCCTCACATGTTGCCTCTGCAGTCAGTCTCCAGATCTATAGCATAGCTCCGGACACTCGGGTGGATTCCTGCACGGTTTCACTCGTTAAGGCACCTCTGACCTACAGCTTTACGTCAGATTAATTCACCACTGCACATTATGCCGTATAACAGTTGAATCGTAATTTAAAGAGCACTGCAGGGTTCTCATATTGACAAAATGGCCTCGTTGCCGAGTCTTTAAGTAAGGATGCTGTGTGTCATAAAGGAGTGGAGAGCAGAGTGTGGCAGCACCATCTGCTGGACAAAGACAAAAACACGTGGACTTTAGAGAATCTTTTTATTTTGAATCCAATTTCTTAAACGTATTCATCCCACTTGGTTTTCCATATTCTGCCACATTATAAACAGAATATTCACTGTATTAGGCTTTGATTTGATGTAAAAGACCAAAACAAGGTAGTTTATGATTGTGATGTGGATGAACGTCATTTGACTCATGAACAATATTTTAATAAAACATCTGAATTTGCATATTTTTCTCCTTTTTTATATTTTCTTAGTTTTATTCATTTCTGCACCATTATATCAAAGCAATTTCCTAGCCTGTAAACTTGTTCACTACCAATGGCAACAAAGTGAATCTGATTCTGACGTGTCAGATAAAATCAGTTTTGATTTTATGCTCTGTTTGCTTTGATATCTTGAGATAATATACAAAAAAAACTAAATCCAATCCAAAAGTATCTTATTGATAAATGCATTATAGTCCAGTGTTTCTCATGTTGTCATGATTTCCCTCCTGCCATATTTCGTTCTTTGTCTCTGTTCTCTCTGCTGCCTAATAAATTGATTATCGCCTCACATTCTGGATTTGTTCCTTCTTCCTCCCTCGTTGTTGTTGACTTGGACCGTTCACTAGACCGCTGAGCTTTGGACAAAGTAATCTCTCCACCTCCGAATGGGGAAACCTCAACATTGATTGTTGCAAACAGGGTTACCAGGTAACCAACTGACCCGGCTGCCAGAGTGTCCACTCTCGGTGACATCATTGTCCCCGGTTTAATGTTTCATCTCTGCTGGGTAAACCACCACTTCCTGTTTTCACAATACTTTCTGTTTCTTATTCCAGCCACTTACCTTCCTTACCTTTACTTTTCACAGATGATGACCTCACACATAAACTGAAGAAGAAAAGCCGCCATTCTTCCAGTATATTCTAGGATTTTTGTAAATGAACTCACTTGAGCTTTCCTTGGTTTTGGACAAACCAGAACATTATCCTGCATGTCTTCATTGCTGATTTCAACTGATGGTTAATTAACAGGCTTTTGCTACAATCTGAAACAGGAAAACATCTGAAACATGATGGACAATGTGCCTCCAGGACCATGGTGGGAAAGCACTGGTATAGTCTATCTATACTCTTCATATTCATATCTTTAAATGTACAGAGGCATATATGTGCGTCTAACCAACAGGCAAGGAAGTGAATAAACAGAGAAATAGCTAAAAATAGTTTGCTGCAAATCAATCATGATCTACATAATTTGTCTTGTTTGAGGGAAGAACAACCTTTGAATGTCAAAGTGAGTGTCAGTGTACTGTCACAACGGTGATGGGAACTGTGTCAAAAAGTTTGACGCAAAACTTTTGACATTATAATGTCATTCGGTTCTCGGCTCAGTTTGTAATTTGTTGAAAATGTCTTGTTGAAAGTCAATCCCGTCCCGTCGCTGATGACTCCATATGTTCTGTGCAGTCACAGTGCAGGAAGTCTGCCAAAGTCTGGCATGAGGAGTGAAGTTTGAAATGTTTTCATCTAAAGCCTCTTTCTTCCTCTTCTAATTTAGACCGGAGTGCCTCACTTTCAAACAGATTAACTGGATGACTTGTTTGTACAGTACAGCTCATTGCAAAAATGATTTATGCATAACAGAAACCTGCTATGCCAACATGAGTTTGTAAACCTTTAGTGTGACACCCTGGGACAGACTTAAGAAAACAGCATGCGGGAGCAATGGCCCAAGGCCAAGGTCGGACACGTTATGGGACGTGTCCGACATTTATTCTTTTTTCTATAAATGTATGTTTTACAAACAGTCAAACATGGTCAGTTCGGTGAATGCTCAAAATGACCATTCATTATGTTCTACCCATGAATGTAAAGGCCTACATATCAATCTACTGTAAGAATTTTGTGTGGGTACGGCAACAAAACTGGCTCAAACAGCAGCAATTAGCAACACCTGATGCTAACCGCATATCAGCTGAGCTCATTATAGCAACTAGTTCTCAGTGCTACGCTGGTAAAAACGTTAAAGGGTTAAAAGAGGAGCCATGTTGTGATGACTTCCTGAAGGCAGACTTTCAGAACAAGCAGGAGCTTCTTAAAGAGACAGGCCAAATTTCAAGGCATTAAATCAGGAACTAAAAATTATTTAAAGTCATTTAAATTTATATATATGTAGCATTTTTACAACATCTGAAGGTAACATAGCTAGTGGATTGTGCTATAAATTAATATATTCCTGAAAAATGCATACTTCCTCTTTGCAATGAATTAGGTTAATTAGCTTTATAAAAGTTTTGTTCTAATTTTGAAAACGCACAATAAAGAGATTTTTTTTTCTGCTGGAAATGAACGGTGCGTTCATTTAATATAAGCAAGAACCATCAGTGCCAATGAAGTGAGCCTATTTTTAGATGTCTGCTTTGTATTTGATTGACAGGAAATTGGACAGAAGCTTATTGAAGCCTTTTGGTTCCCATTTCCACCTCTCTCTCTATCAAGACCCCTCTGTTTTGGAGCATGAAGTTAAAATGACTCCTTTCCTGCGCTGTCTGCTCTACATAATAACACACCACACTTGTTTGTTGTTTTCTTTTTATTTGAAAGCATGTATTTTGTGCAAAGCCATTAGCGTTCTCGTCTCGAATACACCGCTTCAAAGAAACACCTTTTAAAGTAAACATGGCCGCAACAAAAACCACGCTTCCCCCTCCCCTCTTCTCCTTTGCAGGAGCAACTAAACAGACGCAGACAGTTATGACTCAAAGAAGTTCAGCTCCGAGTTCTTTTGTCTTCCCCGATGTTTAGGTGTGAAATCCTGCGTCATGGGAGATAATGAGACCATGAGAGATCCTATTACCTTCCAGCAGCAGACAGTTTCACGGCAGCAATAATTACTCCCAGTGGCGGCTAGCTTATTGATGACGCCTGCCCAGAGCATCACTCTGGGACTAATAGTTTCCATCCCTCACAAGGCAAACAGAAGAACGAACACAGCCTCAATAGTGAGAGATTTAATGACAAAATGCATTTTTCCTTCCAAAGCGGAGCGACACGTGTGGAACAAAGATTCGCTCTTGTTTGGCCTCTTGTTTGGCCTCCATAAGCTAGTCTGTGGGAGGACTAGCTTGCGCAGGTCAAGCTGTAAAGAAGAGAGCGGCTTTCTTTTTAATATATACATTTCAGCTAAGATTTCACTGCATTTGACGATAACCGAATGTGACCGAGCGACTCGCTGTTAACTTGAAGCGAGTAAAGGCCAGCTCTCCACTTAGGTTGGTGGTGACGAAGTGATGTCTGGAGGCTCGAGGCGGGGAAAAAAATGAGATCCATTGATTTCAGGTAAAGGAAGGAAGGGGGGGAGGAAAAATACAAGGAGAGGGACTCCGACAAGCCCCGGTTGGCTCGTGTGTTCAACATGTGGTGACAAATCGGCCACAGAATGAGAAAGAACACCCAGAAATCAAATTGAGTATGGATTGTTTGAGGGCTTGGATTTATGGCTCCTGAGTATAACAAACATGGAAGTCATAACGCGATGCAGTTCAGATGGGGTGTCAGTGGAGAACTGCCACTAGGTTTTGTGTGACTGGCGACTGAAGGACGACACAAAAGACAAATCGCTGTTGTCCCACAACAATAGAATATCACAGCTGAGAGAAATCTGGCCTCTGAATTGAGAAGAATCCCATACTGTATCAATTAAAGGGGTAATATTATGTAAAATTTGCTGTTTTGAGCTTTACACCATTTATGATATTCTCTCATCAAACCATTACCTGAAGTGTTGCTTTGATTCATTTATGCATGTTTGAGGAATCCTATAATCTCCCATGGCAACCATTCAGCTGTGCAAAAATGCCTTGGTGGAACAACATTCGTGACAAATCTCCTCGGAACTGCAGTTTCCAATTTTTCGAGCTTTCACCTCACAGAGCAACGCTTCCTCATTCTGCTCATTCAGACTAGCTGGCACCAATTAGCAAACACCTGGAAACACATTAGCATCTGTTGAGCTCAGACAGAAGCTACTTGTCAGTAGCTGCGTTTCCAACACAAATGTCAATTGTCAATATTCCGCAGATGTTGAAAAAACAATTTTGTAATTGCGATGTTTCTATTAAATATAGAACACAATTAAAATCACTCAATAAGTTTGTTCACATAATCATGCTCCGATTATGTGATTTTGCTGCTGATTCTGATACCGATCTTTGCCAATCACTTTACTGTTAACTTTTTGCTTTAGTTATAAATGTTACTTTGTGATCAGGTAAAATAAAAAATAGATATCTGGCAATAAATTCACTTAATTTAGGCATAAAACATGCAAAATACTTGTAGGTACATTGCAGCAGTTATTCAGTCAAAATGACAACTGAAAAACCTGGAATCAGTAAAATAATATTTAATAGTAAGGCTCTCAGTACCATAAATTATACATGAGTAAAAACAAGTAAAAAAGGAAACATTCATTCAAAATCAAACGCAGCCTGCATCAAAATAAACAATCCTTCATTATAGCATGGCTAGCTGGTTAATGCTGGTTCTGAGTGGTTGTTTCTTATTGGCTAGCTGATTAATGCTGGTTCTGATTGGTTGTTTCTTATTGGCTAGCTGATTAATGCTGGTTCTGATTGGTTGTTTCTTATTGGCTAGCTGATTAATGCTGGTTCTGATTGGTTGTTTCTTATTGGCTAGCTGATTAATGCTGGTTCTGATTGGTTGTTTCTTATTGGCTAGCTGATTAATGCTGGTTCTGATTGGTTGTTTCTGATAGAGCGGAGTAATTCTACAGAATACATGAGGCAGAGGAGATCAATTATTTTTTAAGAGATTATCTGTCTTGTGTTAGAACAGCAAAAGTTTTAATACGTATCTAAAATCTTTTCTTTTTTAAGTTAAGTGCAGAGGTTTGGTGTGAGAGTCACTACCAGATGGAGCAGAAACGGCTCCGTCTGTCAAATATTACTACCTGTAGCTGAGCAGCGGTTCAGCAGCGAGAGCAGAACCAGAATCTTACACTGCAGCTCAAAGACTTCAATTATTTTTCAGGTTAATTGTTTGGCTTCCTGACCTTGATGCTAATCAGGGTGAGTGTCGGTAGTTGCGCTGCTTTTACCGGCCGCTCGGATGTCCCATCAAGTGCTTGTTTTTTAAACTTAGATTCGTTGTGTTGATGCATTTTGACGTGCTTCACCTACAAGGTAAATTTCCACTGCAACACGCAAACTTCCCAGTTCATTCTCATATCTGTTCAAGTTCTACACCACCTTGCTTATGATTTACTGCTGCGCGCTTGCGCAGTGTGAAGGAAAGAGTCCAGCTGCACACTCAGGTTGCAAATGAGATATGGCAACAACGGACCGTGATCGGCGATCACTGATCATACACTTTTTCACGGAAATCGGCCGATTATGATCGGTGGCCGATCGATCGGCACACCTCTAGTCATTCAAAAAACAAGCCATGCCATGTCTGGTGGTCTTCTTTGTGGTTGGCGACCGTCACATTTGATCATGACTTGTATAATGTGAAAAAAATGTTCTATTTTAATTTTGTAAAATAAGCCAAAACTTTACTGGAAAAACAATCAAAATGTCAAAATGTGCAATTATATGGTCAAAAGAAGCACAACTGAAAAACGAGGACATTGTTAAAGGGTTAATAGAGGAGCCATGTTGTGATGACTTAATGAAGACGGAGGTTCAGAAAGAGCAGGAGTTTCTTAAAGAGACAGAGACCCAATTTCAAGGCATTAAAGAAATGCGATATAACTGAGAAATGAAGAAAATGTTATTTCATTATGTTATATTTACAGCCATTCAGTTAGGACTAAATGAAGGAAATTGAAAACATAAGCTCACTGTCTTGTATTCTGGACTGTGTTGCCAGAGACAGGAACATCGATTTTCCCATGATGCCACACTAGCAAGCCATATGAGATGTGTACAAGAAAGACCTCAGATGTTGTTACGTAGTCATTCACTTAATAAAAGGTAATTAATTATTGGCTAATTAATTTTTTTATCTACAATCACTTATGGTAATTTTGCTTAAAATTGCAGAATTATATGTGTTAAATTTAAAGGGAAGTTAAATGAAGACTCAGGAAGGCAAAAATAAACGGAATGCAAAAGGAATACTTTTTATTTCTAACTTCATTGGATAGTACTATGATATATATACATATATATATAGAATTTTTAATTTGTTACATAGAACACAAGCTACTTCAGCGTACATACAGTATGGTCAGCAACATATAAAAATATTTCAGTAATATTGGCACAGATGTAGTACTAGTTAAGGTACTATATATGTATGTAAGTAAGAAGAAATCAATGGAAGTTCCTCACAGTGACTTCAAACTTTTTTACAATCAGTTCAAACACAGGAAAGGTAGACGAGCAACAGTGTAGAGATCACTTCTGTCACATAAATAATTCACGCACTCCAGTAAAGGGCGATTGAATACAGAGAGGTTCAAGTCACATAGTTCTGAAGGTTGACAGAGAAACTAAGAAGGATGAGTTGGGTTTGAGGAACACCTCAAAACGCACCATTAGCAACATCAGTTCACTCTTTCACAGCTACTGGGTTGTACGTAGCAAACGTTGTTTTCCACTGTGTGATCAGGCTTCAACATTATCTAAATATGATTTGTAATTTACCCTTCCAAACTGTTTTGTAGCTAACTTTGAAGGGGACACTCAACCCTTTTTTTCTCTGGATTTATTCTTAGTGGCCAAACACAGGCTCGAGCCTCATCCAGAGAAAGGATGTGTATTGGGGTGTGTGAGTAGCAAAACGAGACATGGCAGCTTTGTGTCATTTTTGAAGATGCTTCAAATCTAGGCCAGGTGACTGGAGTCACCAGCTGCATTTCCATTAACCGCAACATGGTTTAAACTGTGTTCAATGGAATCACGCCAATTCAGAAAAACTTGTGTTCCTCAAAAAGTTTTTGCACTAAGATGAGGTGGTTTGTTTCGGTTGTATCAAAATTTTTCAGATCCCACGAATCACATGATCAACAACCAGATGTTACAAAGATAATGACAGAACAGAAGACGAGGATGATGCTTTTTTTTTTCAGACATCCGTGTCATTCTGCAATACATGACTACAATTTCCCCAAAACGCCTCAAACGTAGTTGCTCCCAAGCAGGCCGGGCTTGTTGGTCCTACACCTATATAAGACGCCAACGTCTCCTCTGATTGGCTGATCGATGACAAGCGCTGAATTATGAATACATCTCATGTAAAGGTCTACATCTGTCGCTGCTATGATTTTTGAAAAATTGTGTGAACACGTGATTATGATTTATTATTTAATAGAAACATTAGTTGCGAAATATTTTTTTTTTTTCAATATTAGCAAAAAATAGACTAAGATTTGTGCACATTTGTAACAGAAACATTTGTAACTAGTGACTATCACTGCTTACAATGTAACAGCTTCCCCAACAAAAAAAAAGCACTTTGTCAAGTTATCAGTTGTTCTGCAAGACAGCAAACAGATGAGACCAGACTTTACCTCTCACAATAAGCACAAGACACGACCTTCAGACCAAAAGAAGCAAGTGCAATCTTCTAACAGTAACCACACACACACACACACACACACACACACACACACACACACACACACACACAAAAGCTGTTTGTATTTTTTTTAAAGCTAGTAGAGGTTGATTCAAGGTTGTCAATAAAGTGCACTTGCCAACAAACCAGTGCAAAGGTTAAAATATAGCTCTCTGTATGTACATAAATACATTACGCAGCAGATTCATGTCACGCAGCGCTGCTGGGTATGAAATGCCTAAGGAAACGTTTCCAGTTTCAGAAAATGTAAACACAATATGATGGACATGTTAATAAAGGGGGGTTTTCACAAAATCGCTTGAAAACCATATCATGCAGTGTGCATGTAGCAAGGAAATAAAAAGAAAAAATCTCTCATTATGCTGATGACATTTTGATATGCATCATGATGATTTAGAAAACAACATAGGTAAATCATGGCAGTTCATTCAAAATCATTTAAATTTCCTGAAAAATGAAAGCAATGAAACGTTAATCTACCCTTATTAGAAATCTGTGGACGTCAAAGAAGGATTTTAATCGAGATATTAAAAAATGTCTCATTAGGAAAATGATGGCTATTAGACCATAATGTTGTAGTAATTAGTCATGTTTCTTTCTCTCGTTATGTAAGCTTGATTATACTAGTGAGCCTGTTTACTGCCTGTTTGTCTCATAACTAATAGAGATCCTTCACAATAGGTTGATCTAATAGCTTGGGGTAGTCATGCCATTTACACATAATTGGACTAAATAATCAGCTCAACTGTCTGACCAAGCCTCAGTAGCTATCAGATGGACAAAATCATTTATATAAATACTAGAAGAGTAAATGCACAAAGCAGCATATTTTTGATCAAAGTATTTCAGAACCAAACCAAAAAACTTTCAAAAGTTTTTCAGATTTTACTTTTTTAAGTGAAGCCACCAGCATGTTGATCATAGTGATTGTTATGGTGCCATATTAGGGTCAAAGTGGATGTGGATTGGAAAAAGGTCATTTCCAAACAAAAAAAGATTTATTTATTCCTCAAACGTAGAAAGTTTTAGGCTTTTGAACATCCAATATTTTTTTTTTTTTTTTTTTTTTTTTTAGAAAATGTCTGAGATTCACTTCCAAATTTCTGAGTTTTTTTGGCAGAAACTTACTCATTTTTACCTACACTGACCCTAATATGTTGTCATTGAATCTAACTAACAATAACATATTGGTTGGTCGGAAAATAATTTAGAATTTTACATAAAACACTTTCCGGTCAAACAAGGACCACCTAGTGGGTGGTAGACTCTAATAGTATGTCCTGACACTTGGGCCTTCTTTGTAGAAACGTGTCTCTAGACTTTTTGCCCTCTGACTAAAGGAAATGCTCTGTTGTTTGTGGAGGTTTCTGCACAAAAAGCAAGTGGTTCAAGCTAAACCCAAAGCTGCAGGTTAGAATCTGAAAGCACGTTTGTTTTTACACGCATATTATTGTTTAATATAAACACATAGGGAACATATTGTAAAATGTTACGCTTTCAAAACGGCCTAAAAGTCACACTTATGAGGTCAACAACTGTTGTTAGAGTTGTACAGTAACACAGAACTTAATATATCACTAAAATACCTTTAGAATGCAACCTGTTCAGATTTAATACTCCTTCATGTATTACACACCTGTAGCTAATATTTGTTTCAAATCTAGAATTCTTGAAGTAATCTGACAGATGCATTCAATCTGTGTTATGGACTTCAGTTTGTTCCTGTCGATGACAAACCGTCCACACGCACCAGGATTACTGGTGGAGAACCACAGAGCTTAGAGTTTAGATCACTTGCATATACAAATAATCCACATGGTAAAAATATCACAACATGGGATAAGGTTCCACTGTTATGCTGATGATACTCAGCTATATTTATTAGGGATGTGCCGATCAGGTTTTTTCCTACCGATACCGATACCGATCACCCCTGAGGGCCGATCGCCGATTCCGATCCCCGATACCGATCACATAATTATTATTTATT
>CAEGAF010160193.1:0-11043 GCA_903067075.1 Micropoecilia bifurca
AGGGGGCCCGGTGATTGGTAGGGGGCCCGTGATTGGTCAGGGGGCCCGGAAATTTGCCCCGCCCCCGGCCCGGCGCCGACTTGTTCCGCCACTGATTGGAGCAACGATCTGCTGTTTTCCACTTTAGCTTCAATGCTAGTTAGCATAATATGCTACCGGGGATCGCGGCAGATAAAATATGTGACTGTCGTCATACGTTGTGTAAGATTTCTTCTTTGAAACAGAGTGGACACTCTAGTAGCTGCTAAACGGTGTCATTTGGTGAACATTACTTACCTTTAACATTCTGTGTCCGTCACCGAAGCCCTNGAGATCTCAGGGAGTCATCCGCTTTAGTCAGCGCTAACCAATCGGAACACGTCTTACATTGCTCGTCCGTAAGCCCCTCAGAATGTTCATGTAAACTTCCCCATAGCAAATAAAGCTGTATAAGCAAGAAAATAAGTTCAACCAAAAAAAATACACTCAACCAAAAAAAAAGAGATTCAATCAAAAAATTAGTTACTTCAATAAAAAAAAAATCTTTAAAAATGTTTTTGTTTCATAAAAAAGTGTTTTTATGATTAAATAGTTTTTATGACTTTTTTTGTTTGAGATGATTTCTTTTTTGATTGAATAATTGTGAAACAAATCTAACTCCATATAGAGCCATTTGTAAGCAAAATCAAGTAACAATGTTACCTGTAGTTATAAAAATGCAAAAATGACTTTAAAAAATGCAGCTTTATAATTTAACACCTTGAAATTGGGCCTCTGTTTCTTTAAGAAGCTCCTGCTCTTTCTGAAACTCCACCTCAAGGTAGTCATCACAACATGGCTGATCTATCAATCCTCTTATGTTTTTACTGACAAACAGCTCCTATGATGAGCTCAGCAGATAGAGCTCCACCAGGTTTGCTGATTGCTGCAGTAAGAAAGTATATGTGCAATTTTTCTTTATAAAAATTCTGTAATCCATGTATTGTTTTCCTTTCATCAAATACAACTTCATGTTTGTCACATAAACTCCACAAAATCCTACTGAGGTTTGTGGTTGCAGACTATCAAAATGTGAAAAGTTCAAGCGTTGTGAACATTTTGCAAGTCATTTCGAAAAGGTACACCTCTTCCTGGAAGCCATTTTATATTTGACAGAATATGATTCATGTGCAAAAATGTCTAGATGCATTTTAAATACGGTTGGACAAGACTGATAGCAGTAGTAGACGTGTGCTGCGTTTGACCTGGGAAACATTGTGCAGAATATGAACGCATCAAAGAAAGTATGAATCTTAACAGAAAGAAAGCATCAGATTTAGAGCGCTCTATAAAACATGAAAGCTCATGATCAGCCGTTCCCCCTTCAAATCTGTTTTTCTCCATATTTAACTTTCATTCCACTTCACTGTACTTGTTGGTGCACCTGCTCCTCCCTGTCCTCACCCTGACCTGCTGCAGGTTTGGTCTTTTATTTTTGCCTGCCATGTTCTAGTCTGCTTCACATTTCCCATACATCTGGTAGCAGCTCAAACTATTTTCTCTTCTTTACTGCCCGTTGCTTCTTTACCTGGAGGCCATGTGTCTCCCTTTATTGATGCAATGATGAGAAAAATCACATCTGGCTTCACAGGAGGTGACATTTCCAATTCCGTTTGTACTTTTTTTTTAAAGATTTAGTTTAATTTAAATGAAAAAAGATCCCAACTGCTGTTTGATTTATTAAAAATAAGAGAAATATTTCAGTGTTTGTCATGTCTGAAATGAAGCCATCTGTTTCGTGTCTTAGCCAGCTCATTGGGAGTCGGCCTCCTTCAAATGCTTTATTTACCAGCATTTACATTATTCCTAAGCTAACTCTCAGCTGTGGAAGTTTGGAAATCTTTTGGTGATTGTGAAAGAGATTAAATCTTTTGAAAGAAAAGAACAGAAACGGAGGATAAATACAAAATACTTAAATCAGATTTACATGAACAAATCAATTAAAAAGCCCACAAGGTGCCACATACAGTAATATGACAAAATGAGAAGATTCTGATTTCAACAATATTTTTAAGGAAACTGAGAATTTTTATGCATTTACTTGTTTCTATTTAACTAACGGTTTCACCTTTTCATAATATCTTTAATCTGTGCAGAGGAGTTTTCACACTTGTTTCATTCTAAGATGTTATTAATGCAGAAAAGTATTGAAAATGTCAGAATAATGAAATTTTCAAAAATATATATATTTTTTAAAAAAGCAAAGAACTGCACAATTATCTTCCATCCATCAATAATTTGCAAACCACATGTACATTTAATAATGTTTTTAGCTAATTATTAATGTCTTGACCAAAATCAAAACTGAGACCAGAACATCCAAGATCAGGACCAAAACTGAGGCTGAATTTTTAGAGTTCAACCATAATGCCATAACTTTTTGGTTTTCTGCTCACCACAAAATGCAAACATTAATGAAAAAATAGTTAACCACTCGTCAAACACTACCATCAGATATTATAACATTTATCATTATAAACTAATAGGTAAGTTGCTAAATACAATCACATGATGATACATAGTCTCTAAGCTGAATTCACTAGTTACATTAGGCAATAGTTAGATAAATAAAAAGAAAAACAGTAAGAGAGTAATAAAGATTTGTCAAAGCAGGCCTGGAGTCAAGGATGGTTCTTCTGAGACAGAGACTAAGACAGAGCACTCCAAAGTCGAGACTAAGACCTGGACCAGGAGAAAACATCTGGACACCTCTGCCCCTGATCTCCTCTACTACAGATACAAGCCAATGTGTTCAACAATGTCAACTTTGCTACAGTGCTGTGTGACCATGCAACCCCAAAAGATTTTATTTCTAAATTTAAGATTCACAAAATTAAAACTTTACCATAGCCGCAAAGAATAAACCAAAGATGCATCTGCCCCCCCCACACCCCCCCCCCCCCCCCCCCCTCCATTTTGTCATTAATGGACTCCTCCCCCCCATCATTTCCAAGGCATAATTGTGAAAGTCACATTATTGCAAAAAGCCTGTCAGGTATGTATGTTATGAGGTTTTTTATAGTCTTCGTGCGTCAGTGGTAGTTAATAAACCAAATATCTGAGGGGCTGAGTGGCGTTAGCAGCTGCCAGAACCTTCCAGAGAAGAGCCGGCAGTACACCCTGCCAGCTGTGTTTACCCCGAAATCTGTTCAGAAGGCCTTAAAGCAGGCACAGTTTTTACCACAGTTAACATAGAAGATGAATACAGTGTCATCAGCTGATCAAGTGATCATCAATACGGATCTTAGTGGCACAGAACAGTAACCTCAAGTATTACTGTATCAGTACCCTGGTGTCCAAAACACACTAGCACACACACCTATTCACCCTGCTGTTCAGTCAAATGCCCCTCCCAGTCACTGCTGGCCATCTGTATTAAACTACAAATCACAGCCATGAGGGCCGTTAAAAGTGCAGATGTCAAGACACATTTAAGAGCAAATAGGGCAAAGTTATATTTGAGAACAGGACTGGAGGGAAAAGACCTGAGGCGATGGGGGAGCAGCCTACAGAGCCTGCTTCACGGAGAGTCAACACAATATGTTTCTCTCACTCCACCAGCATGCTGTTTGTTCCCGTTGCCGAGCAGGAAGTGGAATCCCTGCTCAAACTGACTGCAGAGAACGCTGCTCTAGTGCAGGTTTAACATTTATCCCTTGAAAGTGAAAGGATTTGCTGGAAATGCTCCTGACACACTGGCTTCGGGTCAGAGCGACGGCGCTAAAACGTCCCACTAAGCCTCTTGGCTTAAAACTCCTTTAACAGATAATTATGAAGGACAGTTGGAGGCTTTGTGAGGTTTTGGCCGACGAATGTTACACCAAGAGGTTCGATCACAAGTCAAACTCAGATGGAAGCCCTAAGGTCAGTCCACCCACCATTACCCTGCTTCAGTGTCACAGCTGATTCACATGACTGAGCTGATGGAGGCAAGAAGGAAGACGGAAGGAAAAATCTTACTGGTGACAGGACAACTGAAATGTTAATCCAAAAATACCAGACATAGAGTGTACCTCTGCTCAAAACTAGGAACTGTTTTATTCTCTTTACTGACTGAAACAGGTTTTAGATCAAAGAGGGTTTACCAGCAAAACTAATTTTGTACTTTTATGAGAGCTGAAAAGATGATAACTTTGATCCATATATGTACTGTTAAGAAAATATATTTAAAATAAGTTAGTTGTAAAATTGAACCATATCTTCAATAATTAGGTAAAATTTGTTTCAAATAAAAGATACTTGTTCTTAAAATGAAACTCAACAAGGACACTCCCCTAAGTTTAGTACTGCGTTGAAGGGAAAACACTTAAAACGCTTAAAGTGTGGGACCCGGAACTGTAAATCTTCAGATCGCCATCGGTCTCCGGGGAAAACATCAGTGCGGTGGGGTGTTTTCTTCGTATTGTTTTGTCGTGTGTGTGATGTCTATCGTGTGAGGTAAATATTCCTGGTTTCATTCAGTTCTGTTAATTTCATTTATCGTCTAGTCTAACAAATGTCGTCATGCTTTTGGACGCGGAAACCGAGTTGTCTTGTCTTGTAAGTTCAGTTGTTACAATGTTACTTTCGATGGATCCGGGAAGAGGAGGAAATAAACGAGTCAAAAGGTTTTTAACTATTTCTCTTCTGAATTATTTTAACAGTACATATTGGCAGAACCAATCTGTTTGCTTTGTTGCGGTCTGGTCACTATTTTCCACAACACACAGCATGGTTTTTCTCAGTCTATGTTGAAGATGGAGAGATATGCACAGTGAAGTTGGTCGGCACTTGGAGAATGAAGATGATGCAATGCCAGATTTCTATTTTCTTTCTTGCACCTAGAGTTCTCATAATAATAACATAGATGCTTGTGTCTGTAGCTCAAACCGGAAAGAGTTCCAGAAGAATCGCAGAAGGTTTCATTATCTGATGATGGAAAACATCAGCTGACTCCTTTGGACGTCTCTACTCTATTTAGTCAAAGGGTTTCGCACCTTATGCCACAGAACATAGAATTAGTTCAACTTATCTGATTTTGGCCACTTATATCCAGAATCATAATTTTTCAGTTATGACTTCATGGTGAACGTAAAAGCCATCTTGATATCACTCAAGAACAAGATCTAGAGAACTCATCCATGTGTTTATCTTTAGATGCATTAATTACTGTGAAAGTGTCTTGACAGGTCTGCCTAAAAAAATACACCAGACAGATGCAGCTGATCCAGAACGTTGCTGCTGGTATTCTTACTAAAACCAGGAAGATAGAGCACAAAACACCAGAGAATAGACTTTAAAATACTGCTGTTAGTCTATAAATCACTGAATGGCTTAGCACCAAAATACATTGAAGATCTGCTGTGGTTGAAACAACCTTCCAGACCTCTCAGGTCTTCTGATTCTGGTTCTGCTCTGCATCAACAAAACCAGAATCGACCATGGAGAAGTGCCTTGTTTCTGAAATGTGTTATTCAAATAACTTGATGGATTAATCCTCTTGACAAGTCATTGAGGGTAATGATTAATGTATTAATGTTTTGTACATATACAAAACATTAATACTCGTCCACAACCTGGGTGAACGCCACACCATTGTTCCAGACTTTAGCAATCTGACAGAAAGATGTAAAGACAAAAGAAAAAGTTCCTGAGCATGAGAAAGATAGTTGGAGGTCTTGAGGACTCTGACACAAACAAACTCTCGTTCAACATTCAAATGACTTAATATCAAACAATCAGCACCCTCTGATCTGGTCTGTTGTTTTAGTATTCAACTCAAAGGCTTAGAGATTGTTCAGAAGTGGAGCTGCACCTAAAAATGGAGACAAAGTAGCCATTTAATGGAGACTACCCTTTGGTCAGACGTCGTTTAATCAAGACAGGCTGCAGAGAAAATTACATCTGATTTTTATCATGTCGTCTCAGAGATTGAGACGGAGTTCAGCTTCTCTGTAGTCTCACTGTTGCTTTTTATTAAACTTGACACCTTGCCTCCCGAAAACTTTGCAGGGATCTGAGAAAGCAGCAAACAAAAGAAGAATTGCACGACGTGACTGTGAACGGCAGCATTAAAGCAGCGTGAGGCCCAGCAGGGCAGTGGATGGCTCTGGAGAGCTTCCATTTCTCTCTACGATTGGCAGAGGAAGCGTCTGGGAGAAAAAAATATGTATAAAATAAATGTTAAATCGGAAAAATATTGTAGTTTTTCAGCCGTAACATTGACACTGGGAAACTCCCATTCACCCAAATCCAGCAGACTGTGGCCTCATCCAACATGGCCTCAGATGGAGAATGAAAAACATTTTCTAAGATTTTGACACTAAGAAACTTAACAAGAGTTTGTGTATCGTTCTGAAAACAACTATTAATTTCTGTTATTCTTACAATATATCACAATTTATTGAGGCACAGTCAAAGCTTTTTGAAGCATATACTATCATATTTAAGAACTAGAAACATAATTGAATAATAGTGGACATCTTCATTGCTCCTCAAAGCCAAATAGCAATGTTATGATGTAAAAAAAAGACACACTAAAAACAGGAAGCACATCCTTATATGGATGAAGATATTACGTCATTCTTTATACTTGTAGACTGAATATAATGGTTTCTTAAGGACAAACATACCCTTTTCGAAAGGAAGACATGTAATGAACGTGTAAGCTGCTTATTGGCACCACAGTAAAAGAATAAAGTGAGCGTTGTTGCCTTCAGATATCAGTTTTGCAGGAAACTGAGACATGGAATATGGATTGTGCCTTACTCATCAAAAACAGTCTCTCATTTGGTAACAGATTTTTTTTAACTGAAAACTTGAATTTAAAGGAAGGGATGAGTCAGAGAGATGGTGGTGAAAAAAACATTTTCCTTTCCTGAATTGTCAGCCACAATCATAATTATAATCCTCATAGCCAAATGAATCCTGCACATTAAATGTCACAATTTAGAAAATTTGCCCAACAAGTTACAAATATACCCTGAATGTGTTTGTTGATGACTTACCTTGATGCTCATCAAACTTTGATTATTTCTACTTAGTTTATTCAGAGCAAGTAGCTTAGACCACACTTCTACTCTGGCATGTTATTTCTGCTATTTGCTTTGTGAATAACATGATTTGATTTTATTAACTACTCTATTTACCTGTTTCACTGAATGAGGTGCCTCAAAATTAAGTGGACACTCAACTGCATGTTGCATATGTGTGTTTGTCTGTGGGGTTTTCAACAAAGACAACAACTGTGAGCTTATGACAGAGAAATAAGTAAATATAACCAAAGGAGGTTAAAAAGAAAACAGCAAGACAAAATGAAAAAAAAGCCCTGAAAATAAAGCTGGAAGATATGTTATGATTAAGCTAAGCTAATACAGCATGTCATGCTAACCTAGCAAAGCTGTTTTAAGAAATGAATTCAAGTCAGTGTACTCCGGGTTCTTTCCATTCCATTTCTTCAATTTATTCCAACTTTTAGGCTTTGAAAGCTTCAGCAAACATGATCCATATTTCACTATGAGAAACTGGTCAATATTTTATACACAGTCAATGCTGCTCATGCCCAGACTCTATATATCTACAGCAAAGCTTTTTAACAACAGTATAAAGATGCTCATGAAAATTTAAGAGCCTTCAAATTCAAGGGTTTTTTGTTATTATTGTTGCTTCACAAACATTTTATAAGCTAAACCAAATCACGTTGGTTTGTCAAAAGTGCATATGGGCCAGGTCTTGGTAGGAGTACCACTCTACAGAATAGCAATAAGCTGAGACTCAATTTAGACGACAGAACAAAACCCCAACATGCTTTTAGCCCATTTCTCTTTTTAACCATCTCAGAGGGGCTGCAGTAACAACATCTGGTGGTTTACATCATATGTCTATATTTATACAAAAAAGCTTTTGTGCAGAAATTATGCATATTAGCAGTCAGCCTAAAGCTCTGCCTAAAAGTTGTGGCATCGATAAACACATCGTCTTCGCAAACGTTTTAGCTTAATTTTTTTTCTCTTATTGACAATTCATACAGTTTGTAATTAATTTGCAGAATAATCAGATGAATATCAATTCATAGCAAATGAAAAAAACAAAACGTTTGTATAATTTCTGAGGTAGAAAGTTATCAGGTAAAAATAAATATGTCTTATCACAGAATGTTAACCACATTAGAAAACTGCTACAAAGGAGGGCAATGTTTAAAACAACTACATCTTTTAAAAAGTATCTCCATCGTATCCTTTAAAACCCGGGAAAAAATCAGAAACCTTTGTGCAAATGTGAGTGTAACACATTTTCTCCTTCCCACTCTCTCTTGTCGTAAGACGTTCCAGCTAAATAAGATGAGCAGTAACCTTTTCTTAGCCTCATTACAGCAAATACATTTCAAAAGAAGTTCTGAATGAGTTATTTTCATTTGCAACAGTCACGAACACACACGTTAAGCTCTGTCCCGGGCCAAAGGCTTTATGATGCTACTGGACAGCATCTGTGGAAAAGTTTGCAGTCAGTGGACAAACTTGTCCGAAGTTTTCAGATAGAACACACTCTGTGGTTTGGATGTAAATGTTTCAGTAAAATATAAATGGTTTTTATGTCCTAAATGTGATTACATATACAAAACATTAATACAACAGAGTGTTCCAACTCTGACTTGAGTGTTTTGAAACCTACAGAGAGTCAGCAGCTTGTAAAATTAATGATAACAGTTCTTGCTAAAAGGTTCCTGTTGTCCAAATGAGGAAAGGATGAGGTAAAATGGCTGCTCAGCCAGACCGGTCCAGATCCTCAACGTAATTTTTGTTTATCTGATTTATGGTTTTCAGGCTTTATGAAGGTCTTTTAAAAATTTCTTAACACTTTGCTGTAATTTTATCAGTTTTCTGTCATGGAGCTAAAGCGGAAGTTCAAGCTGGAAGACTCCACACCCACTGTTCACCCATCGACATCATGCTCATCTCCGACCTCAGTGCTGGGCCTCACCCGGCGCGTCCAATCAGCAATCAGGCTCTGCATAAAGGATCCACACCCAAGCTGCCAGCCGCTTCCCAGCTGCGTTCAATTCGTTCATCTGCACGCCACAGCTTCTCAGCCAGCACGTCTCAGTTTCTCCACAGCTCCGTAATTCCTCGTCCTTCTACCTCTCATCCTGCGTTGGCCCTTTCTTTCCCCCTCAGACGCTCATCGGATGCAAAAATTTCTCCTGGCCTCAGCCTCGATCATTTGAAGCAGCTTTTCTCACCTATCACTCACCTGCCTGGGGTTTCAATTACTCCTCGATCCACCTCCGAAAACATAACAAGCCCTCCGGTCACCTCGTTAACTTTGACCTTTTAGCCCGTGATGCAGGACTCATGACCTCCCGGACTGTCAGTGAGACAGGGTAGCTAACGGCGTAGCTCTACGTGGAGGTGACGGCCTGTCTAAAGAAGATGACGGAGTCAAATGAGATGATCTGATGGAAGTAGTAAAAGGTCATCTTCCTTTGCCTGCCAAGCTTCTCTCACTTCCGCATGCCGTCATGGTCAGCACCTTAACGGATTTCCCCCACTACGCCCATCTCGAGCCGTCAGGACGCGCCTCAGATGCAAGAGATTCCTTGATGATTTCAAGCAGCGTCTTTCCCCTTTCTCTCGCCTGACTGGGATTTCTCTTCCCACCAACTCCACGATCCACCTCTGGCCAGCGGACACGTGATCCCCCTGTTTTCAACCGGCACCATCTTCTTCGCCTTAACGCCAGTACCGCTATGGGTCAGCAATGCCTACGGTTTCCCTCTCCTGCATGATTGCTGTCAGCCGCTCAGCATCACCTCTCTGGTTTTCCCCTCACTACGCCTGTTTCAAGCTACCAGGGTAAGACTTATCATTCTCATGTCTCATTCGAGTCTCGCAATACTTCGTGCAGACAGACACCTGTCATTAGTTCATCCCCTCCTGAACATGTTGGCCGTATATTATGCGCCACTCCAGTTCTAATGTCTAAGGATCTTTTTCCGAACATTGACTTAGTTAAATCATCGTCACCTGTTTCTCCGAGGCGCCTTTAAGCATGATATTAGTTTATCAGGTGAGCCGTTGAAAGTGTTGCAAGGCTTATGTTAGCATCCCGACAGCCATGGAGGATTATCTTCAGTATAAATAGCAGACGCATGTCCACTCAACAGCAGAGAGCAGTGCAGCCCATCATTAACGGGTCGTTTGGTCACCACAGTTATCCATCTGCTTCACGTTAGTTATTTGTCGCTAGTCAGCGCAATACTCTTTGTCACCTGAGCTATCATAAGTTATGCTACCCAGGCCCGGCAGTATGGGCGGACATCTGGGTGCATTGCTGGCTTCATTAGTCATGTCCCGGCTGTTCTGCAAGCCCCGTGTTTTATCTTCATGGCTAACTCTTTGATAGTCCTGCATCGATTTGATACCGGAGATTCCTCCACTTCCCTTATTGTGTCCTCTGCAACCTCGTTCTGCATTAACAGTTTTATGTTCCGTTAACACATCATAATCCATTTTTCAAACAGACTACAAACGCAACTTGAGCGCGGAGACGTTCACACCAGGAGCTGCTAGTATAATGCCTAGAACTTGCAATCTAACCGACCGAGTAGAGTAATGCCGCTGGATGCAGGTGATCTTGGCTTGGTTATGACTAATCTCTATTCAACCCCTTAAGCTTGTTAACAAGACGCCCGTGGCTATTGTCATTGTGTATATACAGCTATGTAGATTAATTCTGCCTGTTGAAGATTTTAAGTTGTAATACATCTCTGGTTCCATCTTCTCTCGATCCCAGGTTCTCCCGGCAGGCCGAAATGAAACCACACAGAAAACGAGCGTAGTTGTCACAGAATTGGTATGAAATTACATCAAACTGAGAAACAGTGTATCAGACATGACAGAGCATTACAGAAAAAACAGAGAGACATACATTTCGTTACCTGAGATACAGAGACGTCTCTGGGAAAATATCCGAAGCAAACAGCAGCTCAGATCAGATATTTTCTGCCTAATTTTCCCTGTGTCTCAGTTTTTATCTGTAGTGGGAGTG
>CAEGAF010160197.1:0-22899 GCA_903067075.1 Micropoecilia bifurca
GACTAGTGCAGATGCTATATAAAGAACTCGGGACCAATTTTTTATTATTAGACATCCATATTTGTAATGAACGGAACAAATCATGTCCCGTTCAATACCAGACGGGTGGCAACATAACTGTGGCGTCTATTCTATGCGCCTTATAATGAGGTGCGCCTTATATATGAACAAAGTTTCAAAATAGGCCGTTCATTGAAGGTGCGCCTTATAATCCGGTGCGCCTTATAGTGCGGAAAATACGGTAGTTTGATTAATGTGTTTAAGCACAGATTACATGTTAAATGACTTCATCCTTTATGTGCAGAGAAAGGAAGAAGTGACTTTAAATCCCACAAAATCAAAACTTACTGAACTGCTTTTGTTGCTAAATCTATCTGGGATTTTGATGCAATCTGATATAAATTGTCCAATTTAAACTAATAATTAATACTGAAGCAAATGAAAGTAAGGCCTAAATTATCTTGTTTTCTACAACTGAATAATTTAGACTGAAACTGACTAATCTATTTTCGTCATTTGGTTGGTAGGAACAGATTGAGGAAGAAGACAAGAAAACGGAGGAAAAATAATCATAAAAGCTGCATTTTTCTTATTGCCCATTTATTGCCCAAAAGACTGCTGTGTTAGTCACAGATAAAAGTTACATTTATTTCCAACTAGATGTAAATCTTACCAAACCTTTTGTTATTATAAAATGACAGCACTCTTAACACATGTGTCCGACTGATTACTTTAACTTAGTTCATACAAAATGCTGATGTCTGGATAAGAAATGTTGCCCACTCCTGCTTATGCATAGCTTTCAAAGTACTCCAGGCATTCTTTTAAGTAAGAGACACTGACATCATATACTTCCTACTAAGTGGTCCAACATCTGCTCAGCATGAAAAAGTTTAAACCATTTTAAGCCATTCTTACTTCAGAGCCTCCAGCGGCAGCTTGGTTCCTGATAGACTAACAGACGTCAGAGCCTGAGCACTGCTGAAAAACTGCTTGAAAGATGAAGGGATTTCTTTGCACTTCCTGTAGGAATGTTAAAAAAAAAGAATTATTTTTTCTATCAAAGGTGTTTAGATACACAGCAAATTCTGAGTATGTGCTCTGTTTAATAATTGGAAGGCATTTTCACAGTTAAAAATACTTTATTTCATGGGCAACCAAAAATCTAGAATCTGAGCGTATATTTTATGCCTTTGCCTCTCTTTGTAGTTAAAACCAGTGGTTCTTACTGCTTAACAGATAATGGCAACTGAGACCTGCTGCCAACTACAAGCTGATCTACACAAACACTTATAATAACCAAATCCAATAATACATTTAAAAAAAACATAGCCACCATCAGCAATTATCATTATTCCTTTTTTGTCAATTGATTATATGCTTATGTCTTAAGAAGAATACTGAATAGATAACTAATCAGTCATTGAAGCCAAACCTAGTTTGATTACTGGAGATCAGAATTCCAGATTTAATTCCACTGCCCTAAAATATCTGTAAAAGTCTTACATAATAGTTTCATAATGAATATCCAGAGTCTGACCTGTGAGAGAAGACTGTTCTTGACATGTTGAGGATGGCAAGATGCTTCAAAGATCCTCTGCACAGAGATGCACACACCTGAAAAAATATGCAAAATAATGCAATGTATATAAAGTAAAATAGAGCAAAACCATAGATGTAAATCAGTGAATGTATGATATGACCACAAAACTCCAAAAGAAGCTCAAAAAAAGGATGTCTTGATTCGTAAGTAGCTATCTGAGCGGTTTTTACCAGCTCCAGGGAACAATCACTGTTTGACAGATCCAGAGTTTCGAGGCAGTTTGGGTGACTCAGGAAATTGTGCAAATTCTGCAAAGACAACACAGATTAAGTACAGAGGAGAGAACAGTAACGAATGACAGGAGAGGACATGGTGTTGCATACCTGGAGATCATCTCCTCTCAGGGAGTTCCCAGACAGGTCGAGGTGTGTGAGGGTGGAGGCGATGATGGGGTTGGCGGACAGAGCCTGACAGAGGCTGTTTACACCTGCAATACAAACTTGTTCTTAAAAAAAAAGCTTGAGAACTGTATAGTACTATTTTTTGTTTTCTGCTTGCCTTTGGGAGACATGGAGGTCTTTGAGAGATTCAAGTTCTTTAGGCCCATGGGCAGTTTGGCTAGCTGAGAACTCAGAGCATAGACACCTGAAAGAAAGATTCAGACACCAGATGATTTGCATTTAGAAAGTGAATCATGAATTTCAGAAAGTATCTTTGTAATTCACAGGTTTTTCATATTTTTTTGTTTTTTTTCTGTGTCTACAGTTTTGTGAGAGTACTTAATCGTGTACTTTTATTTTGCCTTCATCTCTGTTTGATAAACAATGACATAGTGGAATCTTCTGCGTCAGCTCAGTTCTGTTTTTTATATCCCCTTGAGACACTTTACAAGACAAAGTGGGTCAAATTCGTATCAAATTATACAGAAATATCTAATCAAATTAGTGAAACTCACACCAGTTAAACTCAATCTTATATAGAGATTTACATGTGGTTTTATCAAGACCAATTTGAATGATCTGCAAACAGCACCTTGAAAATTAAAGTCATGTCAACAGGACAACAAAATAACATGCTCAGCTCATGATGTTCAAAATACACCAGAGTTGACCGTTTTCTTCTCATCCACTAGTTACCGTTGTTTCTATTTAGAGAGAAAAATTGAATGCTGGTATTAATATTTTGAAAACTTTGCATGCAAAATTTCAGCTTATAAAATGTTGGATTTTAAATCTAATTGTGGTGTAAAATACAAAGGAACTCTTTCTAATAACATAAAAAAATGTATCATTCTTTCAGGATTCTTGTTTTTCCGCTCAATTTCACAATAACTTTCCGACTGCTTGAACTCTAATTAGTCAAATAGGAAGTGTCTACGTTTCAATGATAAATAGATAACCCCTACTCTCATGCCCTACCCTGTACAAACAGTAAAGAACATTGTTTGAGATGTGTGGGTGTGTGTGGGTGGTTGTAACCTTTGTCCTCTAGGGAGTTGTTGCTCATATTGAGTGTGTGCAGCGTGCAGGATGGGTTATGTGACAGAGCACCTGCAAGTTTCTGAGCAAAATCACTGAGGAAGAGACAAAGCAGAAACAGAATGTCAGACTCACAGGCTGACTTTAACACCTTTGAGCAGAAAACCTGAATGGATGCAACAACTCAACAAGCTCGGCTAATGAGACCTGATAAAGTATAAATCACTGTCTTCATCAAAATGTTTGTGTTAAAAATAGCTTATTTGTGGACAATGGTAATCTGACCTTTTCAGTCCAGCATTGTCCAGAACCAATTCTTCTAGTCGACTGGATCGGGCAACAACTCTGAGGATCTGCTCACACACATCTGTAGGCTGGAAGAAAGAAACACCAAACACAATGATGGAAAAAAGTATATATTACTTAAACAATAAAATAGGAATATTTAATTTACAACTGAAATGTAAAACAGAACTTCAAGACGTTACCAATTTGTAGTCTTTGTTTGATAGCTTGGTGAACCACTGGTTGTATTCCAGAACTGCGATGATTGCCACAAGATCCCTGCAGGACAAATATAATAAAGTTCAAATAAATATCTACACCAGGTGGAGGGTATGTGTGAATTTGATGGCAACTGAGATCAGATCAGAGTTTAAAACCTGTTCTCCAGATGAACAAAGTCCTGCAGGTTCAGTTCTCTAGTGTCCTGGCTTAAATAGATTGTATCAACATCCTGCAAAATGTAGAAACAATATGCGAGATATAAAAAAAGAACAAAATACAATTTAATATTGTCATAAAAGCAAAAATGATAATAATAAAAAGGAAATAGTATCAACCAGAAGCAGCTTCAGAATATCTGCAGAGTCTGCAGGAGTAATTGCTTCAGTTTGAAAAAGGGGGGTTGGGGGGAGAGTTATATTTAATAGATATAAAACATGAAAAAAGAAGAAAAAATAATAGCCCATAAAATGCAGAACAAATACAGAGAAATACCAAGCCAAACATTATTAAAACTATGTGACCAAGAAAGGAAATTAAAAAGATAAATATTAAAGAAAGCAAGTAAATGAAGACAGTTTCTCCATACTGACCCACTGGACCTCCTCCCTGTATGGCAGACCCAAGCTGTCACACACACACCAGTACTGATGAGAAAAGCCACCTGGAGGAGAAATCACAGCAATGTGTCAGTGATCAAATGAAAAAAAAAACATTCATTGAAATCTGCCTAGTCTGTTTATTTAGTTACTTATTTTACTTTTTTCTTATTCTTGTCTTTTTTTATTTAATTTCTCTTTAAATTTAATTTATTTACCACAGGGTCCTAAGTCAGCTGAACACTGTTCGTTCCAGACGGCCTGCAGGGCTGTTAACCTCTCTGGAGGTTTCAAATTCAACTTCCTCATCAACTTCCTTCCTCACAGAGAGATATGGGAGGAAATTGGAAAAATGTACCAAAAACATATGAGAAATCAAGACATGAAGAGCCAGATACATTCTCTTAAACAGATAAAGTGTTTTAATAGATAATATTATATTACATATACATTTTTACAATAAATTCCTCATATACGGTTATTTTATTCTCAAAATTCTATAGAATTAAGGTTGTTTTATAGAGTTTCTGCTGGATAACTTTCTAAATATACTCATTAATTTACTGTAAAATAAACTGAAGTAACATCTCGGTGTTTAAAAATCAACTGAGGTGTTAGTTGGAGCATCAAATATTTTGGCTACATAAAACACAATTCCAAATAAAATATTTTATTTTAAATTCTTTTACAAAGCCCTGTTGATAAAATATTGGTAGGTAGTTATTAGATTGCTGATACCAATAAAAGCTAAGCTCCTTAAATTTGAACCAAATGTATGATTTTATTCCTCATTTCTGTCTGAAAATTTGATCCCGCCAAAGTCTGAGGTTTGCTCCGTGGTGGTACCTACACAGGTGAGCTGGCAGGACAGATCCGGTGAAGACAATTGCCGATCTCAGCAATCACCTCATCCACCTCCTCCACAGAGTCCAGCCGGAAGCTCCAAGGCCCACGGTCATGCTCCAAAACCAACTGCAGGGGGCGACACACACAAACAAACACGGCACAGTGTTACTTCATCTCACTGTTGTGTTACAAAGAAGAGAATTAGCTGCTTCACACTTAAGATTTTGTGACATACAGATACATCAATAAGATACAGTTATGGTCATGAGTTTAGACTTGACAGAAGCAGCCTAATGGAAAAATGTTTTGTGCACTTTAAGTATTTTCCTTGCTGAAATCTGTGGGTTTCTGTGTGTACTAAGCTTGTAACCTATGTACATGGCTAAACTAAAGTGTTCTACCTCATGTCATATCTGGTGTGTGGTCACATAAAATACAACACAAGGCATCACTTTAGGGCTTTTGTCAATGTCATAAATATAATTTAAATCATAAAACACTGATGGTAAAATAGTTTGTTGTACTTGTACCTGAGTGGGCTTGTTGCTGCTGATTCCCTGAATATCCAAGTAGTTGAAAGACTGCTCAACCTGAGATAAACAAGAAAATACTACATTTATCATTTCATTATTCACATTAAATTAGTTGCACTATTTCCAAGTTTTGACAGACAAAAGGTTTTTGTCTTATACATCTAAAAAAAGAAACAGAATCTCAAAATGTGGACAAATGACAAAAAAACAAATAAACTTCCCAGACTGAATGTCCATCAAAACAAATACAAGTTGTGGAGCTGTAAATGCAGCGGTAAATGACAAAGCAGAGTGTGTTCCACAATAACCCAAAAACATAAATATCCATTTTTTGTTCCTTTGCTTCGGAGTCACCTATTTACTTTATGGAGTCTTGGTTTAACAGATCAACACACAAGTGAGAATCTACAAGGAAAGTTGACATGAGGTGCATTATTCTGACCCTGAAGTTATATTTCAGACGCCTAACGTTGGATCTGGTTTGCACATCTAATATGAGATACATCCTAAATAAATGTTTGCATTCTGAAAATCTTTCTTTGATCTGAGCTATATTATGATCTCTGTGTTTCCAACTTTGTGGTAACGAGTCAGGCCAGGCCGTTTCCTGCTTCAATGCAGCAATGCCACCATGCACAAAGGCATCTCCATGATAACAGATTTTACAGAACATCTCTTGCTCTACCAACATCCCTGATAGGAGTTGATGTGCCGGCTGTCAGCCAGACGACTTCACTGATGGACCTCGCTTACACTTGTGGCTGAAGTGAAGCAACATCTGGTGCAAAAGCCTGAGGCCAGAGGAATGGAGGCTGCTGTAAACACATTTTAACCCTGACTGGTATGAGCCACTCAGTTACATTCAGCTTGAATGTTCAAGTGTGTTTAGATTACCAGGAAGAATCTGGTATGGAGACTAGAAGCGTAAGTAGAGACGTAAGTACCCTTATGTCTCACCAAGCTCCAGCTCGTTTTGGAAAAAAGCGTGGAAAAAATTCACATACTACTCATTTTGAACCTCTAAATCAGCAACTTAAAATCATGAAATTCACGCCTGGCTTTTTCTGTGCTGAACAGAAGCACCTGTGTGTCTGACTGCATGATTCATATTTTCCAGCCTCAAATTGAAACAGAATCTTACAGTAAAAGGAGCAAATTAATGATCAAAAACAAGACTATGGTTGAAAAAAATTCTTCCAATCATATCAAGAGCTGCAAACAATGTGCAGAGCAAATGTCTGGGGGAAAAGTCAGACCCTGAGTTTCATTTTCCTATGAATTCAGGGGAGAAATGTGCTGTCTGCCAAAGAGAGCAAGTGTATTGCAGTAAAAAGGTGGAGGAAACAAGAGTGGAAAAGGAAGAGAAACACCAGAATTTATTATAAAATCTGACAAATAACAGAGACACAAAATGTCTATTCTAGCGTGAAACTAAAAGGGAATACCAGAGAAATAGATTTAAAAAAACGGAGCGAGAATGAAACAGGAAGAGGCAAAGAGGCAGTGCCCACTCCTCTGCTCTGTTTGCCAGCTGTTAAATTCCTCCATTGTCTCTTTTTTTCTCTCTCCCTCTGCTGGGACAGTACACACTCAGGAACAAACCACTCTCTGTTTCACTCTCACACACACAAAGTTGGACAAACCACTGACCCACTCTGGAACAACAGATCAGGGGTCAGCTGGCAGATCTCGATATCTCTGATTTGCACATTCTGTTTATAGGTTATTTACACACACTGATATTTTTCAGCTGTGTCTCTTAACTGGTTTATCATACCACATTTTTAGAGGGGGGAGTGTTTTTTTGTTTTTTTTATTGGGGTAAAGTACTCATGAGCAATCAAGGTCTTAACAGAAGGAAACAGGAGTCAGCCTGATTTCAGTTTGAAGAAGCAGGTAGAAAACCCATGGGGAAGTCAAAATAACTTCTCAAAACTAAATCAAGGTAAGAGACAATGAAAAAAATTTGAACTAAAAGAAAATATCCAAGCTGTTTATTTGAATGCTATATTCAATATTTTTACATACTGGTTCTTATGCACGATAATTTTTGACCATTTTCTAAACCAAAAAAAACCACAGAGCAGACATGAATAGCAGCCAAGAGGCTAAAGGAAGCTCTGAAGGAGCTGCAGACATAAGCAGCTCAGGTGGGAGAATCTATTGACAACACAACTGTTTGCATGTAGAAATGTATTATCATTATTTAAACAATGGCTTTATTTTTGCTACTTGGATTTGTGGTTCCCATTACAGTTTGCTGTGGGGCTCTGGTTAGATAAGGCCAAAATGTAACTTTTGGTTTTCATGCCAAACTCAATGTTTGGCAGAAAAACAGCAAAACAACCAGAAATCCAATATCCTCACAATGAAACTTAGCACTGGCAGCTAAGCTTGAGTAATTTGTCAAAGGAGAATAGGAAGAAATTAATCTAATTGTGAGAAGATGCAGACTCATTCTGCAAAAGACTTTACTGTTCAGCAAAATGTAAACCTTCAAATTATTCACCGAGATGGGATGATTGCACAAGCAAACCATTTTTTTAATTATTTGAACATTTAAAAATGTATATCCTTCACCTTTCACTTTACAACTATTTGGACTATGTCATAAAATTACAATAAAACAAAAGTTTTTGACTAAAGTGCAACAAAACATCAAAAGCTCAAAGAGAGGTCAGGGGCTTTGTTTTCTCCCATTTATATCCATGCAATATTTATTAATGGTAAATCATTGCTCTGGACAAAGGACACAATACCATGTGGTAGTGAAATAGGATAATATGGTCAAGAACATCTGAAGAAATACCAGTTTTGTCCCATTTTTCAATCTCTTCTCCTCTTAATCTGTCTGAGAATCCACATGATCTGCTAAGACAAGCCTGATTCACACAGACTCCACCCGGAAAACCACAGGAGCAAAAGATCTGATCCCAGCGTCTCGGTGCCAGACACCACGCAGGGCACGCCTAGAAGTCCCACGTCCATAACGGGTCAGAGTTGGGATTAAAGACACGAGCACACGCATATTTTAATGCTACACTAGTATTTAAATGCTTTTTGTTAATGGATAACAGGGCTGAAACAATTCATTGGATGAATCAGTTATAGAAATTAATGTCAACTGATAAATGATTAAATGGAGAATATATACTCAAAGAAGGTAATTTTGCTGAAACAACATCATACTCAGAGAAGTAAGCCAAACAAATACTAAGTCTATACATTTTGCATTTAAGCTTAGAAAAACATTGGAAATATATTCTACCCAAAACTCTGCAAATGTGATAGTTTTAGCTTCTGTAAAGAAATCAATTTACACATGTTTGCAGGAGGTGCCAATACTTTTAGGAGGAACTGTACATCTGTTGGTCTGCAATGAATGTTATCACGTCGCTGGTTCTTTAACTCTTAATCTTTCTATTACAAACATGCTAAAAAGATTAATTTGCGCTCTGCTGTTGTGCTCTTGAAGTAAGTATTAAATTCACAGAGGCATGGGTTGAACTCAACCCACACTGCTTAGAATAAAAATAAAAACGTAACTTATGATCCTTCATAATGATTAAAATCTCATGATCTTTTGTTCCATAAAAAAAGACAGTCCAAATCCAATCCCAACCAGCTGACATCCTTCCTGAGTTTAAATTTGAGTTTGTTTCTGCATCAGATTTTCCCAACTATTTATAAAATTGTTGAGCTTGATTCACATGAACATTAGTAATAACCTCACCTGCTAAAAAAAACAAAAAAAGTAGAACAGAGCAGAATAGAGGGCTGAGAACAAGGAAACAGTGCAAGTAATTTATAAACAAGACTAAACTATGACTTTGTCTTCTCTTGTAATAAATCAATGTAATTAAAGGCTTGTCATTTTTTAGAACTATTTATCAAATCCAAATAGGGAAGTTCACCTCACCAGGCTTCAGAATATAATAGTTTTGCTTTGAGATTTCTAAACACATTTATTTGTAGTTTTGCCTCCTACATTTTCAAAATATGAATGTAGGTAATGTCTTTTGGTGTTTTTGTCTTTTTTTAAGAAGTAAAAATATTCTGTTTAGACAGTTATTTTAATTTTATGAGAGAAAAAATTCCGTTAGATCTTGTAAATATTATTACTTTTCTTAACTCTTAAAATCATCCCACAGATTTTTTCTCTCTATATAAGCTCTGCCCTTCGGGTTTGAACTTTTCTTCCTGTCACTGTTTTCCTTTCCCACAGGCTGTGTTCTCACAGTTGCATGGTGGGTAAGACTATCAAATATCTCCATATGGAGGGACCTGTTCTCATCTGGCAACAGGGACAAAGAGACTGAACATGAGAGAAAAGGAGACTGAAAGGGAAAAAGAGACCAGGCCATTTTAGAAATGTTCAGATAAGCAGAGATCAGAAAAGAGGAAGTGGAAAGAATTATGATTTAATATAGCGTTATACAGTTTGGTGCACGAAGTGGAACTTGTAATGCAATATTGTTATTTTAAGAATAAGGAACCATCATCTTTTTAGCAAGTTCAAATTTTAAAGTGGCTGTCATAGGTATATTACAGTGTGCAGACATTTATTTTGAGATGGTCTGACATTGATGGTTGGACATTCATGTCATTTATATTTGAATTTAATGGTCTGAACAGATGAAAATGCCTTCACACGTCCTTAAATTGTACCAGAGTAGGCATTGTGCAAATCCACAATTTTCTTCCTGGTTTTCCTTTTGTGATTTGTTCAGATTTTTTAATGAAGTTATACGAGGACACAATATATTTCCAATGTTACATCTATAGGTGTGACTCAATTTAATCCTCATGTGCTTAATATAGTGTGGCTTGTTTCTTTTTTTGTTTATTTGGATCCCCATTAATCATATCTCTGACTTCCCAGGATCCACATGATACATACGGCATGTCTTACAAAAACAGCTACACAAACATAATATGTCTAGCCATCTGGTTTCAACTGTTTATTTGTAAAACAAATTATTTAAAATAAATAATTTAAACTTTATACAAATAAAGCCATTCTGCTTTATTTGTCGCCCACCTGTTGATGTTTTGCAGGTACCATATCTAGGTACCTACAAGAGCTCAGCATGTCAGTATGACACAATGAATAAACTTATAAATACTGCAGAGAAAGAAAAAAATGAAACCATTAACTTAAACCTATTCTAAACAAAACTATGTGGATTTATTGAAATAAGTTCTCATACATGTAGAGAGAGTTCAGCTAACCTTGGAAGGGACCCGTGCTGTCAGCAGATAGGCTCGATGTGACGCCAACGCCTGCAAAAAGACACAGAGATGTTCAATAAAAGGAGAGGAGTTTGGTTTACCATCGTTAGAAATTAGTTTTAATGTTCTTCAATTAGATCATGACAAAATAAAACTACATCCCATCATCATTTAAGGAATATCTGCAACAAATAAAGATAAAAAAGACTGTAAGACATTATTATAATGTCCTATGCTTTAAACTACGGCTTAAAAAAAGCTGAAAGTTGAAATTAATATTGTTTTATCCGATGCACATTCATGAGTTCTTACACATGTGCAAAGGCTAAGGTCAGAGGAAAAGTGAAGAAAATGACAACCAAAATAAAAGGACAGAAAATAAATCTGCTCACTTTCAGCCCACACATAGTCAGATAATTCCCTCCTAAGGTTACATACCAACACGTTAGCATTTTTCCCTTCGCAGAGAGCTGCAAAGTGTGTTGGCCTCTTAAGAGGGTTTTTAACGGAGTTTGATAATGATATATATTATCTGAAACTATGTGTTTAACCACAGAGTGAGTGCATATTGTGGCTTCCCACTCAGCAAACACTACGAAGTTTCATGCTGACAAAATTAGCAACTTATTTTTACCCAAAATGTCTGACATTTTCCTTGAATTATTTTTGAATTGGGCAAGTAAATAGCCGTTGTGACATTTTCTCTGTAATGATGTTGAAAGAAAATGATGGGGGGTGGGGGATCCATGCTAAGTCAGCCATGGCTGACAGGAGGCTACGCCAGCTGTGGCATTTACAGTAACCCATTGTGTAGCAGAGTGAGGTCTCTCCAGGTCACATCTGCTTAAGTCCAGCTTCCAGCAAATAAGATAGTGATTCCTCAGACAGGCAGAGTTTCAGATAATGGCCTGTGATAGTGGTTCGCTTTGAGAAGTCTGAAAATATCTGCATTCAGGTGTTTTGCAGATAATAGTACTGTTGTGAGTTTGGAGTCCAATGAATTCAAGCTGTCAGACCAAATAGTAGGACAGGGAGAGTGAGGGCTAGAACTCACAGAAATCAAATTCTCGAGTCTGTTTTGTCAAAGAAAGGCGAATAAAATACAACTAAAAGAGTCATTTTAAAGGCATTTAAAACCCTTTTTTTTTGGTTTGGTTTTAAACTAGATTAACTGTTATCTTTTAAATCACCTGTTCTTTAGACTTCCTGAATGTCTCAAAGTTTTTCCAATGGACAGCAACAAATCTTTCCACTGATGTTCATTACAATCCTTCTCTCTACCTTCAGAGGAGCAACTCTGTCAAGGTAAAGTTAAGGTCAACACTGGCAAACAAACACTGGCAATCATTTCAGCTTTCAAATGTTCTAAAATAAAAATACACATCGTTTTGTTTAATTATAACAGAGCAAATTGTTCATAATTGCAAATCACAAAGGTTGTATGTGATCCTTGCACCAACACTTTGCTAGTAAATTACAGCAGGTAATCTCAAAAGATACAAATCTTTGTTAAAATTGCATATGCGTGATGTATAAAGGACCAACATACATTTTTTAATTCACCTTTAACAACGATTTTTTTAGAAACACTTCTAGGACTTAACTTGAACATTTAGGCTTTATTGCTGGCGGTCAGTGCACTACATCTTGACTTTGCAATATTTGAACACTCTGCTAAATCCATGAGAAGGGGAGAACTTCACTTGTCCACAGCCCTCTTTAAGTGACTCCACAGATTTTTGGGCAGATTATGTTCTCAACTCTCGCTAGTCACTTCCAAAACTTCAATTTTAGTCCTGCAAAATAATTCCTTTACTGGATAGATGAACCTTCTCTTTCTCCTAAGCTCTTCAGAAAACTCCTGAAAGTCAAAGTGTTTTTTTTGGAGGTTACATGTCTTGCATGTCTTCTCCTTAGTCCAGACATTGTTGCAAACAGAACACAACCAATACTTAGCAGAAAATTATGCAGTGTTGCCACTTGGCTGCCTCCCTCAACAGCTTCTGTTTTGTCCATTCATCAGTTTTAGAGAAATGTTTCTTCTGCTTTTGAGGCTTGTATATTAGAACATTAACAAAACTAATTTCAAATGCAATCAGAATATTCCCAAAGACTCGTAAAAAATGCTCTGACTGGGTTGATAAAACACAGTTGACAAACACCCACGGAGGAAATAGCTCTCCAATTTATCACTGAATGTGGAAAGTTGCCACTGGACCTCAAGTAACTTTCATTTGTTGCTTTTGACCCTATCTGTAGACTGTGGGAACTTGGTTTTCAAGTGTAATTCAAGTGTAACTTATTTTAGAAGATGACTTGGCAACTGAGAGTAACTGTTTGTTAATTTCTCTTCAAATAAGCTTTTTACTTTCTCCTTGGTTTAGGAGTGACTTAACTAGGAAAGTGACACTTTAATAAGTTTAATTCATCTTGACCTTATATTTATCAGAAGTACTCAAAGTAAGTGTGATGCACTATTACATATAGCACATTTATTGTAACCTTTCTCCTGACTGATACTTTAAATGCTATCCTTTTGTAATTTCTGAAAACTGCTTCTAAAAGATACATAGAAGCAAATGGCAAGAAAATAATCCATGGAATTTTTTCTTAAAACCCAGATTTCAAAATACACAAAGATGAACAATATGTTCAAAATAATTGTATACAATGTTCTTCTCAGTTGAAGCACAAGAGGCTATTAAAAGGCCTGCTCAGGCAGCTGAACTTTATTTCAGTTTCAACAGTCACTATAATAGATGGTAGGGGTGAATTAAGAAAAAACGGTGTTGGTTTAAGGTTGTTCACATTTAAAGGACAAGGTTAATGCATCTCTTTACGCTTTATATTTCTCTACTCTAGAAATATTAGTTACCCTGGTTTATTGTTTAATCCTCAGCTCACTTGTACACCTGGAAAACAGTTTTGTGTAGCATAATCTATTTTTTAACTTTGGAAAAATATTGTACTTTAACAGAGTTGTAGCCTTTCGAGAAGCGGAACATATCCGGTTACTGCTGAGCCATGATGCCTTTAGTAGCAAAATCTGATCATGACTGAGCTTGCATCAGCATTTAGGGGAAAAAACACCTCACCATCATTTCTCCAAATGAAGTGATAGATTACTTTTCTGTGCTTGCCCCCATTGTCTCCTTTCCATTGATTTCTAAAACTAAACAATTTATGCACTAATATATAATGCAACATTATAAGTGATTTAGTTTCATTTGAATGCACTTCTTTCTGGGTTTTCAATGCTAGAAGCTGCAGCTGTGGAATGTAGCATGAGTGTGTGTCCCAACACCCTGTGGCTCTGAGTGGGCTGCTCTAGTCAAGTCCTGACAGGAGCTGCAAAGCTTTGGTATGTGGACAATGAAACGATGTGCTAAAACTATCGAAACTTCAAAAATGATTTTTAATTGCACTTTTTTGGATAAAAAGAAAAGAAAAAACTGTGTACTTTACCAAATGCTTGTCTTATTTAAGTTTTGTGAAATATCCACATATTTCTAAAGAGACTGATCAACATGCCTGCAGCTATATGAAACCAAATATCATGCTAAAATAGTACCCAGAATCCACCGCTGTGGGACTCTCTGATGTGCTCACCAAGTTCTAACAATCCTTAGAATCTGCAACTGAACAACCTTGAGAAGCCAGATAAGAATTGTACTTGAACACTCGCTTTACTCCAAGTTTTCCTCCGTCTGTTTTTAGATTCATCTATGAAAGAATAAAATAAAACATAGAAAAACACAGATCTTGGATCTGGAGTTCAGAAAGCAGCTGCAATAACTAAAAACCTCTGGACGAAATATTTTATACCTTTGATCTGAAGCTGGCAGAGGGATTCTGGACACAACTACTTTAATCAAGGCAAAGGAAGTCTTAATGGTGCTTTAATCAAAGTGACAACAGTGTTGAAGAGTTCTTTTCATGTTTCACTATGAGCATTACAATAACTTTTAAACACAAACAAATGGAACCATATTTGGCCTGAACAATTAGCCACTGGAGTCTTTTATCCAAGCCAGTAATAATACCACTAATAAGCTCAAACAGTTTGGTCATTAATGAAGTGCTGATCTGCCTCTGTTTGCTGTCTGTGAAAAATCAGAGAAGTTCATTCAACAATTTGACAAGAAAAAAACGTTGCGCATAAAAAACTAAGGGTTAAATATATAAAGAACAAAACTGGCACATCATGGAGTCTCTGACCACATCAATCTTAAACAAGTGGTCTCCAAACTGTTACATAGGAAAAAATGGTCATGGATAAAATAAATTTATGGAAGCACAAAAAATAACACTAAAATTGGGTTGTGATTTTTTTGGGGGGGATTGATAAAGAAGGAAAGTGATGTGAAATGATTATAGATCTAAAAATAGTTTTACATGTTTGCCATGTTAAAAAACGGCATACAATTTTCAAATGTTTTCAGTCTCAATTGAAAATAATAGAAAAAAATATGTCTATTCCATGTCTACTATCTACTTCAGATTTGATGATTCCAAATACTTCTGATTTAAAAAAAAATATTGATAATTAAATGCTTCTAAGACCGAAATAGACCTTTTCTTTTAACATCAAATAGGGATATTGAATGCAAACTTCAGCATCATTGGTCAGTCACAGTTTAAGCCATCAAATGATGTTGTCTTTGTTCTTCCATATTAAACATTATCACTGAAAACTCATATAGTGCCATCATGTTTTCACCCAATCTTACAATAAATAACTGAACTCAGTAAGAAGTACATCCCCTGAAGTGCAGGTTTTGGTTTTACCATTTCCCTACAAGGACTTGTGTTAATTATTTCAAATATAAAATGCATTATTTTTTATTTTATAAAACAGAATATGTTTTATAATGGAGAAATATTTAGCTGCTCCTGGTCATGCAGCAACATGCCCACACTAACCAAATGTGCTGCTTTCTTTCGGTTTAGAATAACACACTACCAGGTAGAACATTGTACATGAAACACTCATGATGCTCCCACATTGTATGTCTGAGTGTACCGACATCACAAGATTTACTGCAGAAATCTGAGCAGCTCCCACTTACCAGAACTCTGTTCTCCACCTTGTCACCTTTGACCTCCAGCTGGACTTTACGCCTCAGGACAAGTTTCACCCTTCGGCCCACCGCCTCCCGCACACTCTCTACAGCACACGGTAGAAAAGGGACAAGAAAGCCCATTTAACACAATGACAGCCGCAGGAAGGTCACATTACAACTAATTACACAATGGAGATGGGTGGAGGTTGATGGAGGAGGGTGGAGGAAGGTGGATGTCACAGCCTGAAGCTCTGGTAGCTGGATATTCTTGTTGTATTTAACTCTGGCTGAGCCATAAAAGCATGCCTCAAGCTAATTGAGATATTTAAAGTGGAACCGATTTACTCTTTAACTAGGATTCCAACATAAGATTTAATTTCATGATTTTATGAAGTTGGTTTTTCTAAGCTTTTCAGCTCTATTCTCAGAGTACAAACTTTTTATGATGTCATTCTTTATTCAGTTTTACGTCTGTTTGTTTTGCTGATCCCCGTTCTATCCCTCAAATGCTGCCATATTCAGATGCTTCCTATTTAAACAAAGGATCAATAATAAGCCTTTGGGGGATTTTTTTAATATAAATAAAATAGTGTACTGAAACACAAAGCCGGTGCAGAGGCAAGAGGGTGTATTTGAGGGCCAAAAATGAGAGAGAGTTTTGCAGACACACAGTCAGCAAATAAAGAGAGCAGGAATACATCTTCCTACATAGAGATCAGGAGGGCCAATTTCCTGTCTAATTTGTTTTGTCTAGTTGTTTAGATGTATACCCATCCACATAAAAAACTAGAAACATAAAACACAGCTTTCATTCCAAAGAACCTTAAGTTTCTAAGGAAATGGGTCCATAGAAAACTATTTTAACAATTCTTGAGTTGAGGTATGGAAGAGTGGAAAACTTTGTTTCTGACTCAACAGAAAAAAAAGATCCAAAGACAGATGGGGACCAAGAGAGAGAGGGGGAGGGTAAAAATTGTAGGCAGCATTAAAACTGTCAGCTAGAGAACAACGGAGGAAGAATGAGAAAGATGATGCAGGAAAGAGAGAAACTCAACAGACAACGGGCTGAAGAGCAGACAAAATGTGGTACAGTTCAAGTGGGATGCGTGTTGTGAGTATAACAGGCAGGAGAACTTGGGCCCGCCTTCATGACATCATGCCGAACTCCTCCTCTCCTAAGTCAGACACATGATGAGGTCATGTGGAGGATGAAAACATTATAGCATGAAGGAGCGTAGAGGCTGATCAGAAACACATGGGCATCTCTTCTAATATGAGGAGCCATGAATAGTTTATGACAACCTGTGAAAAAGTTCAGCATTTTGCTCTCAAATGTATCAAGCAAGAGAGTCAAATAATAAGAAACATTTTCAATTTTCTTAAGATTTAATACCCGGTAGCAGAATAACTCAGACCAATATGACGACCCAACCCAGGGTTAAAAACACAGAACATGGTGTTGAAGTTTTAATGACTGACTGGATTCAAGCTAAACCCATGCAAAGAAAACATAATTTCCCATTTATGTTTCTATACAAAAGGGTATCAGAGTATCCACTTCAACAGTCGGTTTATGTTATGGAATCAAAAGAGGGCAAACAAAGCTGACGCCAATATCAACATACTCCTCCATGCATTGTACGGTTTACCCTTAACATTTATCAACGGTCTGTGGAGTACAGTACCTGATAATGTTATTCATAATTATTTTATTGCCATTTTACAACCATGAGGTTTAATCTACCTCTCTGGAAATGTATTTCATTGATCAAGAGAAAGAAGTAGCAAAAATGGATTCAACAGGGCACTTACTTGTTTTTGGAATGCAGAAAATGCAAAACGTCTGTTCAAATGTTGCATTTAAGCTGTCCTTTGAGTTTGTGACATATGGCAACAGTAATATCCCAATGAGGATTGCAATTTGATATACTGTGCAGCGATAGTGTAGATCAGAGCATGTGGCAGCATAGGTCATAGGGCAAAGATGATAAGTGTAGAGATACACAAGAAAAAACTTGCAGCAGTAACTGCAGTGGAAATTGACTGTACAAAGTACTGACATCCGGGTGTAAAATATAAATTGCTTATTTGATGGACCAATCAAATCCATCAAATAAGATCCCAATGAGTTGCTTTGAAGTTTGCTGTAATTAGTTGTATTATGTCAAATTTTAAAACCTTCAAGGGATAGAGGAGTATGGTGTACCGATTCATTGGCCAACTGATTTATCAGCACCAATCTCCTTAATTTTGGGGTATCTGTGATTGGCCAATACGTGCACATGAAGTTGATCTAATCTACCTCAGCAAAGGTCTAAAAATCAACCACCGTCCTCCTCTGCTCTCCCATGAGAGATAGATAAACTGACCCACCAGGTCATATTTATACGTTTGCAATTTCTAATAGTCAACTATTGCCAACTCAGCGGCTTTCTTGCTATATTCAACATTTCCGGTAAAAAATTTGGTATTGGAACATCATACTTCAAAAGATTGGCAGTCAACCAGAAAATCAGAGCACCACTAGATAGGAGTATTGTTACAAGGGATTACTGTATGTAATGCTAGCATGTGCAAAATTTCTGCAGTTTTCTGTCAAACTTGAGGAAAAACTGAAAGGAAAATATGCATATGTGAGAAGGATTTAGGTCTGCATACTATGGCCTACTCTCTTCAATTCCCCTATTGTTTAAATGTTTTATTGGATCAGCATCGCAGCACAAAAATTATAAATCTGATGAGTTGCTTATGCCAGCTTTTAATTACTAATGATAAGCAGCGTCAGGCCATTCTGACCTATTCCACGGGTAACAAAAAGATCCATTCATCACTCCATCCTGAGAAATACAGTGTGAGATTGAGCTGTAGACAGCATAACAGACAGCACGGGGTCATGAGTCAGCTTCACAGATTTAGCTTCATAATAACCGCCATATGGTTGAAATAGATGCGTACACTGTATCCTCAGAGCATCTGGACGCAAGGTTTCAATTTTGCAACTAGAATTACTTGTAAAACGTTGATATTTTAAAAGCATTTGTTTTATCCATTTAGTATCTGTGTCACCTAGGAAGATTCATTCAACAAGAAGTTGGCTAAAACTGCAGATCCCAACAGCTTTACTCCAATGTTATGCAATTTTTAAGGGCAAACTCATGCTTAACTACTATCAAGAGGACGATTTTTGGGTTATTTTTTGCTGCAAATGTGCAATGATTCACTGTTCTTTTTAAGACTCAGTCATCCAGGCAGTCCGTGTTGATAATATCTCACAATCCAAAGGAATTTCACAGGGCACACCCCTTTCCCCAAAGCCCTGCTTCACTCCTTCAGATAAGGAAGTTGGAGAGGAGAAACTTTTAGGTAGCCAGTCAAACCCTGAGGGCATGAAAACAACTTTTCACTCAAAAGGTTGAGAAAAAAAAACGTGAAACAAGGATTTTGTTCCCCCCTCTAGTATATAATCGTTATTTTCCCACATCTGTTAAATGTAGTGTTATGATTTATGTTTGTTAATTTGGGACACTAAAAAATATTCTGTTTTATTTTACTCACTCTGTTCACCATGAGTTCCTGGTAACTTTTAAACCTAAAAGAATTTGGTTCTCATAAATACATAAGATTTCAACATCATTAATTTACATTTATAGTTTAAGTTTTGATCAAAAGAAAATATTTAACTTTAGAACAAAGTAAAACTTTAAAGAGATTAGTTATTATTTGTCAAAAAATGTTCTAACTCTTGGTGTTTTGGATTAGAAAACTAACACAAAGACCCTTTCCCTAATTAAGTGACGTTTAAGTGCGGCTCTCGAAGTTCAACTTACCGAACAGCTCGTTGGAAATGTTTTTCTCCTCCGTCATGACTTCTTCTGTCGAGGTAAACACCGAACTTCAGGTCGGTGACGAAGGAAATAGAAGCTAGACGAAAGTAGAAGGAAAGTGGCCGAAGACGGACCTTCAACCGAAGTCGGCTGTAAATTGTGTGAGCCCCGTTTTCTTCGGTTACCTGTCGACACCCTGCTTACCTAACTGCTCCTGTCCGCTATCATCCCTGCAAGACTGATACTCACAGTATGAATTACAGCAGTGGGGAGAAGCTTAAAAAGGGCGAAGACGTACATGAAAGATGCTTTTCATATCAGACTTGTATGAAAAAGTGTCGACAGTCGGCGCGTGTAAGAAAACAAATCATGCAGACAGATTTCTTCGCTCTTGCGAACTTCAGGGAGACCTCCTCTCTTTTCTTTTTCCGTCCACTCGGTTTGTTTATGCGGATAAAAATGGAAGAACAGGGACATCTGGCGGTCATTTCTGTGAATTACAAAATGTTGTGGAACAGAAAGGATCCGTTACGAACTGGGAAATTTCAAATTGAACGTATTTGGGGCCTTTTTTGGTCAGAACTGTCAAAAATTTTAATTGTGGAAGGCTCACAGTCAGGCACTAATTAACAGTATATTAGAGTGTATATAGGTCAATTTCTTTTACATAATATTCCCTTGTATACTAAGCTTATTTCTAACAACTATTTCTTTGTTCATGGTTTATAACTTTTAGATTTTTTTATGTTCTTAAAGCATACTCTTTTTTTGCTTTTTATGCCATTCATTTATTTATTTGGTTTTTACCATAATTTTAAGGGGAAACCATAGAATTCTGTAAAAGATTGTGTAAATTATGTTTGTCTTTCTTGACCATCACCGTCTCACTATATTTATTTGTAGATAAATGTAAAGCTGTTAAGTGGAACAGCAAGAAGAGTTTGAACACTCCATGTTTGCATGTTTTTGTCAGTGCATGTATGGTTTCTCTCCTGCTTCCGTCTGTGGTTCAAAAACATGCATGTTGAGAAATTAAGACGAGTGTGACATGCATGTTTGTTTGCACGGTTTTTGTGTTACCTTGTGATAGTGTGATGATCTGACCAGGTTGTACCAACTGAGTGGCAGATGCAGACACTAGTTCATTGTATGACACATGATTCTTGAGAATAAGGACAAAACATGTCATATGGATAAAAGAACAAAATTTGAATAAAATATACACAAAATATTTTTTTTTCAAATATCTGACTAACCTGGGCCATGTGAGCACAAGAATATATGTTTTCCTGATGTTTTGTGAATATTTTTTATTTTAAACTTTGTAGTAGATGGATGGTGTCTTTAAAATCCTTTGTCCTGGAGCAGAAATCAACACATTATAATAGTTTAAAATGATTAAAGGAATACTAAGATAATATATTATGACAATTAAGTATAAGTATTCAAATAAAATTATAAAAGTATCAATAAATTGAATTAAAAATAATTTGTATATATTTTCCAACTCCTTTGAAATTTGCCCCAAGTTTTTGTCAACAATGTCAGACATAAAAAGCATAGACATCATATGATAAAAAGAATGTAAAAAAAGAGAAAGAAATACAAAATCAGGCATTATTGGGGGACACCAGAACTTCTGAGGACCCCATGACCACTTCCTTTCTCTTCTAGTCACTAGATGGAGAGAAAGTGCCTTGGATATTTCTTCAAAAATAGGTTCACTCCAACTGCACTTTTAGCTTCAAATTTAAAGAAAAATGCTCCTTAACTGAATGAAACTTCATTCAATGAAACGTCATTCAGTTAAAGAAAAATTAAAGAAAAATAACTGAATGACTTACTTATTTATTTACTTCATTATTTATGCACAATTCTGTTTCATAAAATAGATTAATTGAATTTCTTTTAGGTTTCTGTTATGCATTATCAGTGTTTCTTAAACATTTGTATTTTATATCCAACAGGACTGTGTGAAATGATGATGTTCTCTTAAGCTTGACAGAGTTTATTGCAACATTGTTGTGCGATGCCTGTGCCCATAGACTTAATATAAGTCAATACATTATGATAGCTCCTTATATTATGTATATGCCTGTGCCTATCTACTTGCTGTGTCTAACTGATTTTATCACTAGATGGCGACGTGTTCAACATAATCTGTCCTCATTGAACAGTTAAATCCAGCTTTGGGTTCATCAGTGCAGTTACTCTTGCATTATTGATACCAGAGAAGCAGCTTTGAACACAAAATGTTACCAAAGTGTCTGATGATGTTAAAAGATTTGATCTCATCTTTCATTGACATAACTAAAGTTAATGGTGTACATCCAGAATCAACAGAGAGGTTTCCTTTGATTGTTTGTGGTTTAGTTTTATTGACTTGACTAATGTTAAGTCTCTCAATACAAATAGCTCTTGAGTTACTGACAGCTTGGATGTTAACGAGCGTTCGAAAAGTAATCACTTGAATAATAGGAAGCACGTTTCAAGGGAACAGATGCATGGGTGCGACATTTCCTGTCCCTTGCAAGATATTTGCATTCAAATAACATAACACCAGTGGGTTTCTGTGCTGGACAGAAGAAACAATCCAACTTTGCTTCTCAGTCAAAGCTTTGATGCAGTCATTGGTGTGGCGCCCCCGAATGGGAGCTTAACGTTGAATGTGACAGGCAGCCAATCAGAAAGCGCGGATTCTCCACCTGCTTTCTGAGGGGAAATTACCGAGGGGAATCCCAAACAGCTGAAACGGCGCAACGCTTAGCCTGGCGTGGGGCTAGTAAAGCATGGAATTCATGAAAAGTTTTATTTTTAGTCATGCAGTTTTATTGATAGTTTTTGTGTTTCACCTCCAGGTTCACCAGACAGAGACACAGTGTGTGGTACCTGCTCTGTCGGCTCCTTCTCTGATATTTCCTCCACTGATCAGAGCTGCACACAGCACAAGAGCTGCAGCGCCGCAGGGCTGCAGTTGGTGCTGAAAGGCGCCGTCTGGCATGACAACCTGTGTGCAAACTGCACAGTGGTCAAAAAGGGATGTGACCCGTCATGAAGGGGTTATTTATGTATGTGTTGGAGCATAAAAACGACAATTATTTTATCTTTTAGTCATATAAAGGTCGATGTTCAGGACTAATGCTGCTCCCGTCAAGTAGACTGATTGCATTTTAGCCAGTCTGATGTTTCAGTCATTTCAGAAGTGCACTGCAGCATAGGGAATATAAATAAATATTATTTGAATTTATTATTTAATTCTTCAACATTCTTTAACAAA